>QJSC01017200.1:91994-105635 GCA_003697955.1 Calidris pygmaea
TCTCACAGGTAATTAACGATAGAACGAGAGGGAATGGCTTCAAGCTCCAACAGGGTAGGTTTAGACTGAACATTAGGAAGGAATTTTTCACTGAAAGAGTGGTCGGGCATTGGAATAGGCTGCCCAGGGAGGTGGTTGAGTCACCGTCCCTGGATGTGTTTAAGGGACGTTTAGATGCGGTACTGAGGGATATGGTGTACGGGAGGACTTTGTAGAGTAGGGTAGATGGTTGGACTCGATGATCCCAAGGGTCTCTTCCAACCTCAATGATTCTATGATTCTATGATTCTAACACTCAGCACAGGCACACACAGCACTCAGCCAGCCTGAAAACAGGGGCTGCTCTCGGCTGGGTGAGTAGAAGGATCCAGAGAGACTTAAGCTCACAGATATGACAATAAGGGGACAAACGGCTGGAAAGCATCGAGGCAGGCTGGCTGTGACAATACAGGGCACACTGGGGAACCACGGGTGGTCTTGGGGCTGTACATAATAGAATCCTGTTCTCTCTGTGCAGCTTTTCCTTTGGCTCCATTCAGTTGCTTCAGTAGATGTCAGCACTAAGCTACCCCTGAATCAGAGCATAAGGTAACTGGCTGCTGTACCAGCCCTCGCTGAGCAAGGGTTTGCCAGGAGCTGTGGTGGGACCAGTGCTGGCATCTGGGCAGGTTCTCACTAACAGTACTGGGGTATGGCTGGGGAGCAAGGGAGGATTGCACATCACCAAATGCAAGGATTTAGTTCCCTGCTATTCTGACTCAGAAATCGTACACTTTGGAACAAGGTCTGCCCCAGTGCCGGGAGCTCGAGCCGCTTTTCCTTACAGGTAACTCCAGCAAACCTCCTGCACTCAGGGTTCAGCAGTGTTCCAGGCGTGCCATCAACTCGTGTCACTCTCCATTACTAAACATCAAAATGTCACCTGCTGGCTATGCAGGGGCCCATCGCCATTATATAAGACCAAGGTGAATATGAGCAAAAAAGAGAAAACATTCCTTTCCTCTATATAGATGCATTTTTAGCAACTGAGGTTAATTGTCATGTTTCTTCACAGGATTAGACAACACAGTTAAATTTCATGTTGGTACCCTTGCTTTAGACTCATTAATCTGTTGTTAATTTCTCTGTCCAATGTACCTACATACCTGTCATGATTTTAAAGCATTGAGCAATGGAGAATTCACTACTTCTGTTGGGAGTTTTTTTCTTATAGCTACTCACCACAAGAAACTGTCACTGTTAATCTGTGGTGTTATTTTTCTCCTGTTAGAACTGCTCAAGTGTCAGCTCTGTCTCATCCGTAATTTTCAGGTCTTTCCCTTCCAGATAAGGACCCTCAGTTCTAACAGTATTTTCTCTTTGCTTCTACTTGTGCATGGTGATGAGTATCGGTGTTTGCTAAGTAGAAGAAGAGCTAAGTTCTGATTAATTTCTCTTTTGCTCTCCAATTTTTGAACTTTTTTTTTTTTTTTAATTTTAATATTAAGAGCTTCACCACTGACTGGTGAAGGTCTCCAGCAATCTCCCAGATCAACGTATTCTTTAATAGTTTGGGGTTTTTTAATCAGTGATTTTGCACACATTGGACAGGTATATAAGGACTACACCATCCAATATTCTGGAAATCTCGAGCCATTGCTCTTTCTTCAGGCAGCCACATGCGTTTTGATGTGAGAACAGCCCAACCTGTCTGGCCCAGTGCTGCAGCCAGGAGCCCGTGCCAGAGAAGGGCAGGAGCTGGGAGCCATCACAGCAGCGTTCCCTGGGACTCAGCGCATGCCTCAGGCTGCCCCTGCCTGCAGAGCTGCACAACCACACCTCTGTGCTCAAAATTATGTATGTGTGACCTTCCACAGTACTAGGGCAGTTGGTGATTTTGTGAGGGCACAAGTGCCTCTCTGGTGTAGGTGTGAGAGGAGGGGTCTCTCCAGGACCTTGTTGTATGCTTTTGCTACTGACCTTTTAGCCAGAGGCAGGAATCTCCTGACAAGTTACGGTGAAGCCAGAACCAGTGCAGGTGTGGACCTGCCTGTTACACGGGAGGAACAGGGGACCTCAGGAACCAGAGTGATAGAGATAAGAATAAATTTAGTAGTAGGAGGAGGTTGGGCATGTAAAGATTAGTCACCTGTTTATGCTCCAAACTGGGGTTCAACACATGGAAATAAGAGCAGGTGAGCACGAGGTGTGTGAGCCCAGCACATGCGACCAACGAGCCCTTGGTTTGATGTGCGTGCACAGCGATGACATGTAAGTCAACATATTTTCAGCAGCAGCAGGAGGGACATTAGTTCCACTGCAGGAGGGACAGTGAGTGCCGGAGAGGTGCAGATGGTGGTCTCCCCCTGCCAACAACTTCAGGCTGGATTGGGCACAAAGCTACAGGGCTGCAGTTCAGGCACAGGAGTCAAGCAGAGGAATGACCATAATTTTTCACTGTGGTCTGGGACAATGTCAATGGACACCACCACATGGCAAGAAATGCCAGATTTAAGCCCTTTGTCCTCAGACATGCTGTACACAATGAAATAAGGAGACAAGGTAGGAAAATCTCTCCTTCTCCCTCGGACTGCACAGGAATGAGCCTTGAAAGAGTCTCCACCTTGCCTCAGCTCCTTTCCTCTCTCTCACACTCGCACTGATTTCACTCAGTAACTAATGTTTAACTAATAACCAAGTATTTCCCAGTGCAGCTCACCTTTTCCCACCGCTGACCAGTCAAGAAAGGCTGGACAGGGGCAGAGAGGGAGCACTAATGCCACCAGCGCTCGGGAGACAAATCCCCTGGGAGGAGGAAGGTGCCCCTTTGATGGCGATGCACTGGCCTGAGACCCAGCTCAGCCCTGGTGCAGTCCCCGAAGCAGGGTCCCTTACACTGCCATTTTGCACGCCGGGACAGCTCCAGGGTTCTGGGGTGCATTATGTCCCCCTTCCTCCTTCAGGAGGCCAGATGTGCTCCATGCCCACCCAGGGAAGCCAGCGCTGCTCCTGCAAGAGGATGTGGCTTTCCTCGCCAAGCCACCACATCCCATCTGCACTCAGGTGAGCAGACCAGGTAGCCCAGAGCACAGAGCCGTGGGAGGTATGGTCCAGTCCCAGTTCGAGGTGATGGCTGAACTGAGGGAGCCGGCAATAACAGGATTATTTATCCTGAAAAGGACTGGATTGTCTTGTTTGAGACATCACCAGCAGCCACAGCCTGCTCACATGGAGCCCTGGGCAGCAGTACAGGGTTTGCCCCCAGGCAGAGTGCCAATGGGGAACCCTGTGAGTGTCCCACCATGAATGAGACCCTGCTCCACCACGGCGGGGGGTCCTGCCCTCCCTTACCTCCTGGTCCAAGGGCAGACAGTGAATGGCATCCAGTACTTAGTAAGAGGGAAGAACTAGCAATGGCCACAGGTGCTGTCAGGTTTGTCTTACCTGTGTGAGGAAGAGCCTGTGTGTCCTCCAGGCTTGCAGTGGGGGAGAGGCTTTTAACCCAGCAAGGGCCCTGGGGGAGAGGCTTCCAGAGGTAGCTCCTGTTCAGTGGCAGGTGCAAGGAGTGGAGGAGCATTCCCCCAGTCAGCCTGCGCAAGCGGGATCCAAGCCCACAGGACAAAGATCTCCTGGCACAGAACCCACCTCAATCTCCTGTTCTGCTCCAGGCTCTGCCCAGTGCAGACCAGGCAGAGGTCTCCAGCCCTGACCTTCTGCTCCAGCCCCATGGCAGCTTTTGGGGATCCTGGGCTTCAGCACACCCAACCATGCCAGGGCTCTGGACCACAGGAAGGGTGGCTGGCTGAGACCTGCAGTCCCCATGCTCTAAGTCCTTCTTTATGACCCTGAGTTATCCGGTTTAGGGCTGTGAGGTGCCTACACTGGCCCATGCCAGCAGTGAGGAGAGCTGGCCATGGGTCATGCTTGCAGCAACAAACCTGTGGGCAACGCAGCCATAAGGTGACTGTGTGGCATCTGGGCCACATCTGTGCTCCCACCAGCTACAACAGCCATGGCCACCCTGCCTGGGCTGCACAGGGCTCTCTGGAGTGGAGAGTGTGGTCCAGGGGACTAGGAGAGGACATGGCCATGGTGGGACTGTGATCTGGCAGCAGCTCTGACTGGACTTAGTTAAGGCACCAAGTAGGGTCCTGTGAGTTCTTGAAGAGCTGGGCAGCAGGATGACGTGGACTTACACAGGGTGAGCGCTGCCTGCTCTGAGCCTGGAGCTGTTCCCAACAAAAACAGCGGATTTGGCTGGAGTTCACCACTTCATGCCCCGGAAATGTGAAGTGGGCAACCCAGGAAATGTGACGACTGCAACAGGGAGCGAGTCTAGAGGTGAAGCCTGAGACATGGTTGTTTCTACAGCAGGAATAGAGAATTGCTTTATTGAAGTCTTTTACAACCTCTGTTTCCTGATGAACAGGAGCTGATCCTATAATAATCTCTGTAGCTGAAACTTCAGGAGTTGAGGAGCTGACATTGGATACTTAAGGTTCAGCAAGACAGGGAGCTGGGACACCTTGTCTAGACCGTGGTTTTGCCAAGAAAGGTTGGACCAGATGATGGCTGAGGTCCCTGACAACATGGAGTTCTGAGATGCTATGGTTCTGTCATCATTTGGAAAGTAGGGAAAGCATTGACAACAGCCCTGCAGGGGAAGGAACACCCTGTGTGGACGTTAAGCCCAGACACCAGAGGGATCTGCTGCCTCAAGGAGGGGAAAATTCATGTTGGAGAGGATGTCTGAAGTTGTAAAAACTGAATTAGAGGTAATTAAGAGCCCTGAATGTCTAAGGGTGTGTTTTTAGGGAAGCTGAGCTGATGGGGTAGAAGAACCATGATAACAGGACTTTGTGACACAGCCATTTGCTTCAAGTTTACAAAATTACAACTTTCTCTTCTGGCAGTGATGAACATTTCCTTCTTTCACACAGGAACTCAGCAGCGTGGCATTCCGTTATAACCTGGCTGCTCTCCCAGGGTTTTAGACCAAGGCACACACTGTCAGCACTCGTAGAAACCCCCTTCTGCAATGATAATTGAAATGGGGCTTTGCTGAGACCATTAACATTTGGCACAAATATTAAAAGATACTGAAGTCTTGCCAGATGCCAGAAACTTGGTGTTCAGTTCTGCTAATCCATGTCTATTTTCTGTGGTAATGTCTTCAGGGCAGCCTTTATGAAAAGAAATATCAATGTTTGTATCCTCCTCAGGTCTACTGAGTCATGTCAAACACAGCCTTTGGGGCCCAGTGAGGATATCAAATCTCCATGAATTTGTTAAGGGAGTTAATTTTTAAACCAAATGCCTAAATTTGGGGGTGTAACCACAGGAATTGGGCCCAGTTCCTGTAAGTGCTCATCACTTCTAGAAATCACTCTTAACTGGGTGCAGGGCTCTTACCTGCTCCAAGCATGTTGCAAAACTGGGAACTTCTCCAACTCACGTTTCCCTACTTGTTTGGAGAGATGCATTCTTCCAGCTCAAGGATTTGTTCTCAAGCCAAAACCAGCACCACTTGTACCACGGCTCATTACAGCAACACCGCCAGTTCACCATTAATGGTCTCCACATGTGCATAAATTCCTCCTTTGGATGCAGAGACAAGGAAAACAGTGCAATTCATGGTGTTCAGGGTGTCAGGAATCTGCTTGCTGGATCCGACCCAAAGCACAGCCAGCTCCATGGTCAGGTAAATCTTCTCTGGGCTGTATCTGTCTAAGGCCAGAGATCCCTCTGAGACCCTGCTCCATTACTGACTGATCCTCAGAGTGACTGTTGTTCCTTACCTCCAGGTGGAAGAAAACCCCTTGAACTTCCAGGTCTGAAACCTCTGGGAGTTTTGGTTGATGGTAAGCTCAATGTGAGTCAACAACATGTTCTGGTGGCCAAAAGGGCTGGCTGTATCCTGGGGTACAGCTAGCTGGTCGAAAGAAGTGATTGTCCCACTGTACTTAACTCTGCTTTAAGTACTGTGTGCAGTTTTGGGCTCCACAATGTAAGAAGAACATAGAAATATTAGGTTGTGTCCAAAGGAACGCAACGAAGATGGAGGAGCAGGTGAGGATACTAGGTTTGTTGAGCTTGGAGGAGACCTCGTTGCTGTTTACAACTTCCTCATGAGAGGGAGTGGAGAGGGAGATGCTGATTTATCTCTGGTGTCTAGTGATAAAACATGAGGGAATGGCTTAAAGCTGTGCTGGGCGAAGTTCAGATTGGATCTTAGTGAAAAGTTCTTCACTGAGAGGATGGTCAAGCACTTGAACGAGCTCCCCAGGAAAATGATCATGACTCTAAGTCTGTCAGTGTTCAAGCAGTGTTTGGATGATGCTTATATATATGGCTTAACTTTTAGGTTGTCCTGCGTGGAGTCAAGAGTTGGACTCGGTGATCCTTGAGGGTCCCTTCCAACTGAGAATAGTCTCTGATTCTTAGGAACTTGAAACCTGGTGTCTGGGCTTTCCCTGCTGCCTCTCATCCTCCTTCCATGCCATGTTGTGATGAACCTGGCGTTGTTTTCACCATAACCTCCCCACAGGCACTGGGAGGCTGCTCTTTGGTGTCCCCCCCAAGGCCATTCCTTCTGCAGCTGAACAAGCCCAGCTCACTCAGCCTCTGCTCACACTGCAAATGCTCCAGCCCTGACCATCTTGGTGGCTCCTCACAGAACTCTTCTGAGTTTGTTGATGTATTTCTTGTTTTGGGGAACCCAGCACTCAGTTCAGTACCCAGATAGGATCTCACAAGTGCTGCGTAGAGGCCCATAATGACTTCCCTCATTCTACTTCCTTTCTGTTCACACAGCCCAGGATGCTGGTGGCCACCTTTGCTGCGAGGGCACGTGGCATATCTGGCCTGCTGCCCACCAAGGGTCCCTTGGGGGTCTTCTGCAGAGCTGCTGCCTGGACAGGCATCCCTGGACTGTCTTGTTGCCAAGGGCTCTTCCTTCCCCAGTGCCAGACTTGGCATTTGTCCTTGTTGAATTTCATGGGATTTCTTCTGGCTCATCCTTCCAGTCTGTCCAGATCTGGATGGCAGCCCTGTCCCTGAGCGTGTTGCCGGTCCCCTCGATGCATTACCTGCAAATTTGACAAGAGTGCACTCTGTCATCTCTTTCATGTCACTAATGAAGGTGTCAAACAGGAGGGGTCCCAGGACAGGTAGCTGTAACGCGCTTCTCGTCACTGGCCTCCATGCATGACCTGTTCACCACCGCTCCCTAAACCTGGTGATACATACACCACTGCTTTCACTGATGGTGCTGTTCTTTTGACACAGGTAAGCAGGCACCTTTCATTCTGCATTTCCTGCACACACTTCTGCTGGCTGGGAACCTCATTTGCCCTGGCTTCCTGTGGCCAGATTTGGCTCAGGCGCTGGGTGGTTTGTTAACGTCAGCCTTTCTCCCTGCTGGCTGCAATGGGCTTGTGCTGTTTTTTCCCCTCAGTGATTTTGACTATCACTGATACAGTTTGGATGGTGCTAAAACCACTGTCCACTGCAGATGTCACCCAAACAGTAGTTCAAACAGATTTCATACAAACGGTAGCTCAGACTGGTGTGTTCTCTTTTTCCTCTGACCATCCCTTTTAAAAAAATCTCCCTGGGCAACATTCTGCATGATTTTCTTATAAATGCCACTCAGAAATGTAACAGTCAGGCTTACTTAACAGAGATTATAGTATAACACTGTTTTACTATGACATCAATACGGTCGAGTGTCCTCAGCTTCCAACTCCCTGATACCAGCCAGATGTTGTCATACTGGAGGAGGTCCCATGGAGGTCACAGAAGAGGACAAGAAGAGGCTGACACTGCTTTCTTTGTTCAGCCCAGAAAGGAGAAGGCAAAAGGGAGCCCTTCCTGGTGTCTGGAGCTGCCTGATGGGAGTGGGGAGAGGTGGTGGGAATGACCTTTTCTCACAGTGTCATGGTGACAGGAAAATGCAACTGGCACCTACTGTAATAGGAGACATCCTCACTTGACATCAGGGAAATTCCATCAGGCACCAGATCGGTCCTGAGAGGCCATGGACTCTCTGTCCTTGGAGACACCCAGCACTCGGCCACAGCCACGAGGAGCCTGTGCTAATGGGTCCTGCTCTGAGCAGGGCTGGGACCAGGGACTTCTTTCCACCAGCACAAGTCTGATTTCTGGAATTAAAATCTCATCAGGTTTTGTAAGAACAGTATTTCAGGTTTTTTTCCCATTGATTTTCTCAGGGAAGAAGTTTCCTTTGGGATTTAATTTTATTTTATTCATTTTTTTAGATAGGTTGCTGTAGTTGCCTGTTACCTGCCAGGCAAGAAAAAAGCAGGATTTGGCATTTCCAGTTTGGCCCACCCAAGACAGGACAAAAGCCTCACCCTGCATCTTGTGAGAGTGGTAATGGATTGTTGGCTGACTTTTTTTTACCTAACCCTTGCTAAGGGGATTTTTTGGCTGAAGAAAATTGCACTGTCTCAAAGCTTTTATCCAGCTTAACTGACCACTTATGTTCATATTTTACAAAAAAAAAGGGCAATGGGGGTCTCAACTACACAACCCAACTATAAAACTGGCCAGAGCTGACCAGATTCACTTGTGTTTGTCACGGGCTAAGAGCATGTACAAACTTGAACATCATGATCGCACAACCTGAAGTGACTTCTTACCCGGTGGTGTCATCCATCCCTGCACTGCAGGGTTTGGGGACAGGTCTGACACCTACAGCGAGTCCTAGAAAATGGAAAGTGGGGTCCTTGGCACCAGCCCCAGGGTCACGCTTTCTTCCTGACCAACTTGTACTCAGAAAGCAATGAGGAAGGTCTTTCTTGTCTCCACCGAGCAGGGCTTCTGTCTAGTGATGGCTCCCTGGTGCCTCCTGGACAGTACAGGACCTATGGCCCGATCTCCATCCCTGCCCCTTCCCATGGCCAGCCCCATCCTCCCGCAGCACCGAGCCAGCACTCCTGGGCCTTGGGCATCAGCTCTGCCCCAGGGGCCAATCAGTGCGCTTCAAACGAGATGCTTTAAAGAGAAGGCTGAAGTTCGAGGGAGAAGTTTTCTTGTTTTCAGTGTCTGCTTGGTGCCCGTTCCCCACAGGCTTCTCCCCACCGAGAAGATGCCACCAGGGTTTCAGTGTCAGTGACTAAAAGCCTCCAGCGCCTCACTCCCTCCCCAGCACGTTCTTATGAGACTCGTAAACAAGGCACAAAGCGGGCTATTAAAAGTTTGAGGCAGTCACTGGGGCAATAACTTCGAAGCTGTTTACAGCTGCTGTCATCAATTGCATCATAGGGCAGAAGAAGCTGAATGAAACACAGAGAAAGAACATCTTTGTTCTATGTAGACTTCCCATCTTTGAAATATTCACACTCTAGGTGAAAAAATACACAAAAAAATTGCTGAAGTGTTAAAAGGAGAGAAAGGTAAATAATATAACAGTACTTCAGCAGTCACTATGAAATACCTGAATAACACTAAAATTTATGGAAACCGTTAAGTTACTGAAAGAGGAAATGCAAAGCTGAAGTTCCACAGCCATTTGTGATATCGACTGCGCCATTGGTTGTGCTTCTTGCCCAAACTCTCACTCTGCTCTGAGGCAGTGGATCTACAGCAGGTATGTATGCTACAGCCACAGGCAGAGACTGCTATGGGCATGAAGGGCAGTTTGAGATCCCTGGCTTTTACCCAGAGCTACGGCTTCCTGACCCATCTGTGGGCTGGGTGCACGGGAAATACAGGTTGATGTTTAGTGGCAACCCAGGCTGGGGAAGGAGGCGTGGGGAGCAGCCCTGCCTAGAAGGGCTTGGCAGACTGGGGAGGGGGGAAAAGCAGGCCGTGAGCTGGAAACCTAGAAGGGCTTGGCAGACTGGGGAGGGGGGAAAAGCAGGCCGTGAGCTGGAAACCTGTGCTGGCAGCCCAGAAAGCCCCCCCGCCCCCTGGGCTGCACCCCCAGCAGCATGGCCAGCAGGGTGAGGCGGGGTGGGGGGAAATTCTGTCCCTCTGCTCCGCTCTGGGGAGACCCCCCCAGTGCCGACTCCGGCTCTGGGGCCACCAACATCAGAAGGACATGGAGCTGTTGGAGCGGGGCCAGAGGAGGTCAGAGACAGTAGAACCGGAGTGAAGCGTGAATATGATGAAGAGATTTAAGCATTTGAGATGCGAGGAGAGGCTGAGAGCTGGGACTGTTCAGCATCGAGGCTCAGAGGGGTTTATCAAGGTGTATAAATACCTGATGTGAGGCAATGAAGAAAAACAGTGGTATCCAGTGAACAGACAAGAGAAAACAGGCACAAACTGAAATACTGAAATACTAGAAATTTCACTTAAACACAACTGTTTTTTTTTTTTTTCTGTAAGGGTGATAAAACAAGGTCCTGAGTGACCTGCTCGAGGGAACGCTCTTTTGAGGCAGGCATTTTGGACTAGGCAATCTTCTCCAGAGGTCCTTTCCAGCACACAGCTTTGTGTGGCTTAGGTACACGTGACACATATGGTGGAGCCTGTACATCATGGGTGAAGACTCTAGGGTGTAGCTGCAGAGGACATATGGGGCGGCACGTGGGTGAGTGACAGGTCAGTGCTCTCCTTCCTCCCAGCATGGCTTTAGTTCAGACCATACTCACCCAGGGGCCTTGAAGCTATTTAGTATTTCCTTTTCAGCATTTCATCTACCCCTTTTTCAGCAGCTGGTGTCCCCAAGACTGTGTAGAAGTAAAATGCTAATGACAATAAAGACGAGATATGTCTCTTTGATTTAAGTGCATCTCATAAAGATGCATCTTATTTTACAGTGCTATATAGAAGGAGTCGTAAGACGATAAAGAATTCATGGCGTTGGTCTTATACCAGGCCTGTTGTTTTCAACAGTGAAGACAGAGATGCCTGAGAAAGAAGCCACAAAATAAAATCTGAGGCAAAATAGAAGCGATACTGTTCAGGGAAGACTGTGTCCCAAAGATTCAGTCCACCATAGTACTGGAAGTCCAACAGTATTAAACTTCAGTCTTGGACTGTGAGGGTAACAACCACGTCCTTCAGTCAGCCTTTCTACAGCACCAACCACCAAACTGCCAAGCTGTGGACTGGACACGTCCATGCCTCTTCTGTGCAGGAAAAGGCACCTTCCCAGTCCATACATTCTTCAAACCTGTCAGTAAAACAACAGAAAAGTGATGAAACGCCAAGAAACCAAGTTATTATGTGCTGAAGTGTGGTGATGCCAGGTAGCAAAAGGCTGGGGTGACAATACACACGAGTCTCTGCAGTGTGTTCTCAGTCCCTTTTTGTATTGTCCCTAATGTTCAACTGCCTTTTGACCACTCCCAATTGTTTAACTGAAAACACGTCGTGTAGTAGAAGTGCTTTACTGAAAATATGTCACACAGAAGTGCATCTTGTGGGACAACAGGAGCCCACAAGGGCATATGAAAACTGTCAAATAAACATGAAATAAAGCCCACAGAATTCAGTTCTCCTTCCATATGTGGACCCACAAACATTATCACTCTCATCAGAGAGCTAAGAGAGGAATACAACAGCTCTCTTCATTTCGAACAAAAGCAGCAGAAACCGTTCATTCCCTTCTAACTGCAAAGAAAAACGGGTCCCTTTGCCTAGGATAAAAATCCCAAGACATTAGGATTTTTTTTTCAGAGAAAAGGCTTCCTATCAGAAATGGAGACTACCCATGGTGCAAGGTGGCAACTACTAGGTATTTTTCCACACTGGATGCTTAGCTTGTGTTCTGACAAATGCCTCTAGGAAAACACATTCTCATTTATAAACTTCTAACAGGCTCTGTTAAGGCAACTCACCCCTGGACCTGAGCTCCCACAAGCAACACCAATCATATCCTACCTGGAACCAGCAACCTCCTTTCCACTAGCCCATTGACAAACTCCCCTGCACCACTCACACCCAAATAAACACAAGGGACCAGCAAACTGTAAGGCCAGACCTTCCTATCAGGCTGGAGTACTGCTCCTTGAGAAGTTTTTCCTAAAATGCCCCAGCACCTGTATGCTGCATGAATAACATGATCCCAGGTAGCACAACGTAACGTCCATGAAGTCTTCCCCTCCCCCACACTCCTAAAAACACACCCTGGCTCCCTCTTGTTATGGGGCTGACCCCAACAGTCAGTAAACCGTACCCCCAGGTAAGTCAGGGTAGCTCTCTTCCTTCATCCCCAACAACGCAGTGGACACGCTCCTCCGCATTGTAATACACCTGCCCGCAGCGCAGACGTGGCTCTTCCTGCTGGTACCAGAGCTCTTCGTTGAACTCTGGGAAGAAAAATGCAATTTCTCTGCTGGCTGATGCTGGTGAATCTGTTAGACAACAGAGGAAAAGAAGATGAGAGGTGCCAGTCTGGCACCACAAATATGTGCTGTGTTCCGAAGGGAAGGGCAGAAGCCGTAAAGAAAAGCACCAGGCTCAGTCACACCAGGAGAGGTGTGAGTGGAGCCTGCAGAAGTGAGCAAATAATGAACTTTGACTCCCAGAAGGGAGGCAGACAAAATACCATCATTCACGCCTCCCTGAGCTCTAAGTCTTTGCCCAACACTTATCCAAGGACAGGTCTACCTGAGCCATGAGTGGTATTCCTGGTGTCAGTGAGGCCATAAGCTCCTCGGATGGAGTCTGGGACGCTGTTTCGGGCTCGGAATACTTTGGTGGGTCCCATCAGGGATCTCCAGAGGGAAACAGCATTCTCATGGGCCAAGATATAAGCCCACATAGGGCCACTGAGAAAAGGACCAGTGAAAAGCAGAAGTAGATAAGGTTATATAAGGATATAGCTCTTTCATTCTTCTAAATACAGCAACTGCAAAGAAGCAAGTAAGTGCAACTGCCATACAGTGCTTTCTGGGAGGGGATACAGACCTACCATGGCACTAGACACTGAGACTGTGGCTCAGAAGCAAAACATTGGCATGAATGACCTCCTCCTAGTGATGGTACCCACAACCTTTGGGGACGCCACCCACCAAGTACTAATGTTGTCAGCGGAGTTGGTTCCTGACATTTGTCCACCCTCGAGCTCAGAGCCTTCTCCATCGGTATACTACAAGCACCAGCTCCCGGCGAGATGCATCCCTTGCCGAGGGGGAACCCTCCAGGCGCAGAAGCATCGCTCAGGCCAGACAAGGCTCCCCTTGCGAAGCTTCCTTCCCCTGCCCCGCACAGCCGGGCTGCGGGCGCGGCAGGTACCTGGCCATGAACTCCACCAGCCGCTGATAGAAGAATCGCCCTGCGGGAGAAAGGGCCCGAGTTACACAGCCCGGCTCCGCCGGCACCGGCCCTGTCCGCCGGCCGAGCGCGCTGCGCTGCCGGTCTGCCGCCCGGTGGGAGTCCCGGCCCGCCTACCGGCGTGCTCCCGGTAGAAGCGGCGGCTCTCCTCCCGTCCGCAGCGCAGCTCCTTGGCGCGTACGATGAGGAACCGGTTGCTGAGGATGGTGTCGTGCACGGCCTGCGGGCAGAGGGGAGCGGCTGGGCTGGCGGCGCGCACCGGCAGACCGGGCAGGGCCGGGCCGGGCCGGGCGGCGCCGGCGGCGCGGTGCGACCAGCCCTCACCTCCAGCACCAGGGGGTGGGCCACGGCGTCCGGCTTCAGCAGCGCCAGCGTCAGCTGCAGCGGCCGCCCGCCGCGCCTCAACGCCGC
>QJSC01017201.1:4732-54813 GCA_003697955.1 Calidris pygmaea
GGGGGCGGAGCTGTCCTTCAGCACCACCGCCCCGCACCGACACCCGCACCGGGACCCGCACCCCGTATCGGTACTGACACCGGGACCCGCACCGGGACCCCGTATCGGTACCGACACCGGGACCCGCACCCGCACACCGCACCGGTGCTGACACTGGGACCGATACCCGCACCCGATACCGGCACCCGAACCCGCACCGGGACCCGCACCTGCACCCCGTATCGGTACTGACACCGCGACCCGCACCGGGACCCCATATCGGTACCGACACCGGGACCCGTACCGGCACCTGCACTTGCACCCCGTACCGGTACTGGGACCGGGACCCACACCGGGACCCGCATCCGCACCCCGTGCCGGTACTGACACTGGGACCGACACCCGCACCCAATACCGGCACCCAGACCCCGTACTGGTACTGACACCAGTACTGACACCGGGACAGACACCCACACCCCATATCGGTACCGACACCGGGATCAAAACCTGCACCCAGTACTGGCACCCGGACCCCATACCAGTACTGACACTGGGACCCGCACTGGGACCGACCCCTGCACCCAGTACCAGCATCCGTACCGGTACTGGGACCGGGACACACACCGGGACCCACATCCACACCCCATGCCGGTACTGACACTGGGACCAACACCCGCACCCAGTACCGGCACCCAGACCCCGTACTGGTACTGCCACCAGTACTGACACCTGCACCCCGTACCGGTACCAACACCAGGGCCAACACTCGCACCCCGTACCGGTACTAGACACCAGGACAACACCGGGACTGACACCCGCACCTGGTACCAGCACCTGGAGCTGGTACACACACCCGCACCCACCAGAACACACACCGGTACCCACACCCACACCCGCACCCACCAGCACCCNACACCCACACCCACACCCACACCCACCAGTATGGGCACCCGCACCCACTAGTACCAGCACCAACACCAACACCCGCACGGGTAGCAGGCCACACACCGCTCACACTCGTGCACACACCCGTGTGCACCCCTCAGGCACGCTTGTGCACACACTCATATGCACATGCACACATATGTGCACACATACATGGACTCACACTCACATGTACACACTCATACGTGTACACAGGTACATACACATACCTGTCCTCTCGCCCACACTTGCACACACACACACACACACACACTTGTGCACACCCCCCATGTGCATTCACACCCCCTTGCACGGGGTGAGCATTGGGGGGGGGTAGAAACCGGCCACAGGAGCTGTCGGGCCGGCCCAGCTCTGGGGACACTGTTGATCTGACAGACTTTGGCATCGGCGTGGTGGCTTCTCCTGGCACCAGGGGACACGGTGGGGGTGTGACCCCCACCCCTGCTGCTCCCATCAGCGTGGGGACCCCCCTGCAAGAGCAGCCGAGTGCGGGGAGAGGCCGGAGGTTGGACTGTCCCACGACGCGGGATGGGGACTGTCCCTGCTGTGCCTGGCATCCCAGGGGTACCTTGACCCCCTCTTCCACCCCTGCTGTGCGAGGGGTGGCAGACCTTGGGGACAAAGACCCCAAAAGCCTGGGTGGTGGCAGGGATGGACCTTCCCTGCTTGGAAACGGGGATGGTCTTGGCTTGCCGCTGTGGCCCTGGGGCTCTTTTCGTCAGCTGCTGACACCCGAAACGGGGAACAATTGCTCTTGGCACATGTGCTGGCACCTCACGCAAGCCGCCGGCAAGCAGCGACATGTGTCACCCCGGCAGGACACCCGCGTCCCTCCGGTCCCCAGGGGCTTCCTTCCACAGCGTGACCCCGGCTCTGCCCCGATGGCTCGGCCGCAGCAGCATCTCTGCTGCCTCCCGGCTCCTCCTCATCCCCAGATCGGGGCAGGGGACACATCAGTCCTGCCCCGGGGGGGCTCTGGGGACGGGCAGGGGTGTCAAAAGGGCTGGCGGGGACGGGAATTATCGAATGTCACAGCCTCCGCCGCTGTGACGCAGGGCACCGGGGAGGGAGGATGCTCCCCGGTCACACTAAATTAACTCTGGCTGGCAGCTTCCCGGGGGACCTTCCCCCCTGCCAGGAGGTGACAGTGGCCCTCCTGGGCTCCCGGTCCTGCTCTGCTCCCCCAGGAATATTCCTGTTTGGTTTTCCAGTGGGGCAGGTGAGACTGGGTGGGAGAGGAGGGAGGGGACACGCTTGCCCACAGGTCAGAGGCACACTGAGCCCACCTAGGAGATGGCTTCCAACTGCTTCACACCCAGGGGAAAGCAAAAGGAGGGAAACCCAAAGATTTTTCCGGGAGGTGAAGCGTGTAAAAGGCTGAAATAGTGACCAGGGAGGAGGCAGAGCTGGGATTTCCGTGCCCCCCAGCAGCTCGCTGCCCCGAGCGGCGGCTCCTTCCGACACGCGTGTCCTTAACCAACAGGTTGTGCCAAAGGCAGGGTGGTTCCTCAGCCAGAAGAAGCAAAATGACCTTGGGGACAGTTTGCTTTCGGGTTCGGGAGGGTTTCTGCAGGAAGAAGGAGACCCCGGTGGACAGGGCAGATCGGCAGGGCAGGGGGAGGTGGTGGGGACCTGCTGGTGTCACCGTGTCCCTGGGGACGGGGGACGCCTCTGCCGGGCTCTGGCCGTTCCCTTCACCCCATCGTTGGCCACTGGGAGGGTGATGGCGGCACCCGGGGGCCCGGAGGGGACCACAGCACCCTCTGATTTCTCTTTGCAGCCGGAGATTGGAGCTGGAGCAATAATGGAGAGGAGATCTGGAGGTGTCTGCTCTGGGGGCTGCAGTTTATAGGGTGCTGCAGCTCACGGGGTGCTGTGGCTGGTGGGGTGCTGCAAATCAGGGGGTGCTGGAGCTCAGAGGGTGCTTTATCTCAAAAGGTGCTGCAGACCAGGGGGTGCTGTGGCTGGTGGGGTGCTGTGGCTCGCAGGGTGCTGTGGCTGTTGGGATGCTGTAGATCAAAGGGTGCTGTCACTCAGGAGATGCTGTGGTTGGTGGGGTGCTGTAGATGAGAGGGTGCTGTGGCTGATGGGGTGCTGTAGATCAGGGGGTGCTGTGGCTCAGGAGATGCTCTGGCTGGTGGGGTGCTGTGGCTGGTGGGATGCTGTGGCTGACAAGGTGCTGCTGCTTCCCCAGCACAAGCTCCGCTCCTCGCCAGCCGGAGCCGTGGGGTGTGAGCAAACAGAGCCCAACACAAGCTGTCGCCGGCAGCTGCCACATCGCCCACCACCGCGGCCCCGGGCGGGCTGGGGAAAAGGCAGAGGAGACCTCTCCTTCTGGGGAGCATCCGTCGGCTCTCCATTCCCCAGAACACTCCCTGAGCCCTGCTGAGCCCCTGAGATGAGACCCAGGAGCATCCTCAGCCATTTCTCTCAGTTGTCAGCAGCTTCTGCCCTGCTCTGAGACCTCTTCAGATGTGGGAAGGCTGCCGTACTGAGCTCTGATGCCTTATTCCGAGCCAGCCTGGGGAGCCTAGCTAACTCTCCAAAAGATGCTCAGAGGTGGCTTGCCATGGCTCCTTGTGCCCCAGGGCTGCTCCTGGGCTCATCCAGGAGGCACAGGCAAGGCTTGAGGGGTTCAAGCTCCTGGTGCAGGGAGATAAAGCACCTTCCTGCTGCCAGACCTGAGGCTGGAGGTCCTGGATGGGTGAAGTGTAGCTCCTGAAAGGGACTGAGTTCTTTTTTTCCAGAGAAAATGGAAAAAGGAGAGCATCCCCAGCACCCTACTCCTCCAACCCTGCACCACCATCCCAGCATCCTGCTCCTCCATCCCAGCACCGTGGTCTTCAAACCCTTCTCCTTCATCCCAGCACCTTGCTCCTTCATCCCTGCATCCTGGTCTTTCATCGCAGCACCCTGCTCCTCCATCTCATCTCCTTGCTCCTCACTCCTCCATCCCGTCTTTCTGCTCTTCCAACTCTGCTCCTCCATCCCAGTCTCCATCTCTTCAAACCCTTCTCCTCCATCCCAGCACCCTTCTGCTCCCTCCCAGCACCCTGCTCCTCCATCCCAGCATCCTGCTCCTCCGTTCCAGCTCCTTGCTCCTCTATCCCAGCACCCTGCTCTTCCAACCCTGCTCATCCATCCCATCATCTCCTTGCTCTTCCCACCCTTCTCCTCCACTCCAGCTCCCTGTTGGATTTGCATCCCCTCCCTCTCCCCTTCCCTCCCCTCCGCAGCCCGGCTGTGACTCATGCCCTCTGCAGCGCAGAGACTCTCAAACTCCGGCCACTTCTGCCTCTTGAAAGCCACAAATGCATCGGGGCTCGAGCAAGGCCATTTACTCCCTCCCTGCTGCCATCACAGCTGCCAAAAATAAAATAAAAAAATAAAAAAATAAACCCCAAAGACCTCCTAAAAAGCAAACTGCGCTGTCTCTCTTCCGGCTGCGCTGTCGAGTCACTCCCAAAAGGCTTTTTATTTTGTCTTCGCGGGATCCTAATGCATTTCTGCCCCGACAGCCAGACACCGAGTCCCGCAGGGAAGGGGTGGGCTGACGAGGCTCCTGCGGGCAGCTCCGGCCTCTTTGCCCGCAGTCGGGGGCTGTGTCCTGGTCCAGCTGTCCCTGCCACCACCCTTGGTGTGGAAATTTGCTTCACACCACTGCCCCGAGAGATGGGTTTGAGGGCTGGGTGGGGAAAAGGTTCAGGTTCCCCATCCTCACATCTCAGGAGGGAAGCAGAGCAACGCCCCTGGGACCAGCTCCCCACCCCATCCCAGGAGATGGACCAGGGGGTTGGGACATGAGCTCTGCAAGGGCTCCAAGGGATGGGATGGGATGGGATGGAATGTGACGGGATGTGCTGGGACGAGCTGGGATAGGATGGAATGTGATGTGTTGGGATGGGATGAGTTGGCTTGGGATGAGATGGGATGGGATGGGTTGGGAAGGGAGGGTTTTTCCAGGCAGAGCAATTAAAAAGGGTCCTCTGAGCCCCCAGGGCAGAGGGATGGTCCCTTTTACATAGAATCATAGAATTATAGAATGGTTTGGGTGGGAAGGGACCTCCAAGTCCCCCCAGTGCCACCCCCAGCCCTGGGCAGGGACACCTCCCACCACACCAGGTTGCTCCAAGCCCCCTCCAACCTGCCCTTCAACCCCTCCAGGGATGGGGCAGCCACAGCTTCTCAGGGCAACCTGGGCCAGGCTCTCACCACCCTCCCACCAAACAAGTTCTTCCCCACATCTCAGCTCCATCTCCCCTCTTTCCGTGTCCAACCCTTCCCCCTCCTCCTAGGGCTCCCCTCCCTCATCCAGAGTCCCTCCNCTCCCCAGCTTTCCTGGAGCCCCCCTTCTTGAGGGACTGGAAGGGGCTCCAAGGTCTCCATGGAGCCTTCTCTTCTCCAGCTTGACCCCCCCAACTCTCTCAGCCCCCCCTCCCAGCAGAGGGGCTCCAGCCCTCCCAGCATCTCCGGGGCCTCCTCTGGCCCCGCTCCAACAGCTCCATGTCCATCACCCCCAGGTTTCAGAGAGGGGCTCTCCAGCTCCCCTGGGACTGTTGGGTGGGCACAGGAGGTGGTTGCAGTGTCTCCCAGGGCAGCAGTGTGTGCTGGCAGCTCGCACCCATCCATCCCGGCCTGGTTGGCATCGCTGCTCCCTAACGCATCACCAGCCTCTCCAGCCAGCTCCGTTTAGCTCCGGTAAATGGGCTTGGTTTCCTGATCTGATTTTTTCTGACGTGAAGCCGTTCCTGCTCCTCTGAGCTGCTCTCCCCGCCGCCACGGCTGGATGGATGCCGTCCCCGAGGACCTGACACTTGTCTGCAGAGGTGAGGGGGGGAGCGGGCCACCTTCTCCTCCGCCCCAGCAAGTCCGTTAAGGCAGCCGATGTGCCGTGCAGGGCACGATGACCACCCCACAGCCCCCCCCACCCCCCTTTCCTAAAACAACCCCTCCCCGCACCCCCAAAACAAACCCGGCCCGGCAAGAGCCGCGTGATCCCTTAAAAACCCAATGAAAACACCAAAACGGTCGTTCATGCCATCTGGAGCAAAAGAAAATGGAATTTTAATTAAAAACTCATGAGCTTGATGCTATAAATACATCGTCTTGCTGTAAGTTATTCACCCATCAGGAACACGGAGGTCTGATCCCGGGCTCAGAGAAAGGAGAAGGGTTGTTTTTTCTTTTCTTTTCTGGGGCTATATATTTTTTCCTTCCCCTGGCTTTTTCCCATCCAGGCCAGCTTCTCCCCCAGCCCTGCTGAGCAGCAGCACCCGAGCACCCGCTTTCGGGGAGCCCTGGCCGGGCTCAGAGCCCTCTGCCCGCAGGGCTGGTGGCCGGCAGAGCTTGCCAGCCCTTGGGCTGTGGCCAGCAGATCTCGGCACCAGCGGAGGGAAGCATCACTCCGGGTGATTTGGGGCCTGGGTTTCTTCTTTCCAAGCACTGGGAAGCAGCAAAGTTTCGGTAACGGACCCCAAACTGCCAGGCGTGGTGCTTCCCCGAATCTGGCACCCCCATCTGCCGAGAGGAGACTCAGACTCCCCCTCTCTGGCAGTGCCTGCAGCTGCCTCCACTGAAGGGGGAACCTGTTAACCCTGAAGCCTAATGATGGAAGTACATCTAGAAGTACCAGGAAAGGAAAAGCTTCCCGACAGCAGCCCTGGGTGGGATCAAAATTTCTTCTGGATTTCGTGGAGAACGGGGAACACCCCAGGTCAGAACAGGAGTAGAACATCCCTACCCCTCTCTGGACACTTCCAGCCTCAGGACTTTACTCTGAAATCCCCGCATCGTGGTAGAAATCTTGGGAAAGTGGTTTCATCGCAGGTGTTCTCCAGACCCAGGGTTTTGTTTAGGTCCATCTCAGGGTCTCATGTTGGGAATTAGCTAAGTCCTGGTGGGGTGGCAGGAGCCAGGGAGGCCAGTCCTGCTCCCAGTCTCATGAAATGCAGGTGTCACTCTGCCACGCTCTGCCCTGGAATCTCTGGGCAGATGGAGACCATCGACAGAGAAGTGTTGACCTCCTCCAGCACAGGTGAAACCTGGAAGAGGGACGGCGATGAGGAGTAGGTCTATGAGAAGAGATCTCAAATCCTCCATGTTCACGCCCAGCAAATCTTCCCCCCCCCCAAAAAAAAGAGCCCTGGGTCTCTGCTAGGAATTTCTGCACGGGGTGCTGCCAGACCCCATCGATGCCCTCTCCGGGGTAGATCCCCTGCCAAAGCATGTGGGATTCAACCCCTCCCAAGCTGTTTCCCAGGGAAGGGAGCACAGAGCTCGCCTGGATGAAGCTCAGAGCCCTTCTTGCAGGGAGGTACGGGGCAAATCCACCCCCGGGACCCCCTGCTCCAGCCCAGCAACGCTGGCCTGGCTTCTGCAGAGCTGCTTTTACGGGCAGAGGGTCTTGTCAAGGCTGCTCCATCCCTCCCTGGGGTAAGGTGACCACAGGAGTGAGGAGTACAGGGATGTAATAAACTTTTTTTTTTTTTAAATAGTTTGACAGGCAAAACTTTTTTCCTGGCAGAAGGTTGAACTCTTCACCGTTCATTTATGAGCCCTGCTGACGAATCACGGAGCTTCTCTGCTGAACCCCAGCGCCACGGACCTTCCCAGCCCAGGTCCTGCAGGAGCAGGGAAGCTCTGGACAGACGTTGCCTTCTGGGTCCAGCGGTGCTGGGAAGAGCCGGGCTCCACTCGCAGCTACTTGGACCTTCCCTTTTCCAGGAGGTCATTGCCCTCTTGGAGACCTCCCAAAGCCACGTCCGTCAGAAGGAGCTCGGTGATTCAGCACATCCTCCGCACGGTCCTTAAACCAGGGTGAGACAAACCACCCTCCGAGATGCTGGTTGCTCACTCCAGACTGTGGAGGGGGAGCGAGTTGCTGGACTTAAAATAGATATAAAAACCTTTAGCTGGCTACAGAAACGGCAAGACTATCATTATTTAAGTAGATCAAGCGAACCTAAGTTATTCAGCTCAAATCGGGGCGAGGGAGGGCTCGTTGGAGCTGATGTGAAGCTTTTTTTTTTTCCGGCCTGTCCCATGCTCTGGCGGGGCTGGCGAGCAGAGGAATTCTCTCTCTCGCAAGTGCTTTTTTAAGAGCGCACACTCTGACGGGGCCGAGACACGAGATCAAACCCACGGCAAACGGCAAAGCCACCAGGGAACTTTCCCAAACGCCTGTTGTGATTCATTTGAAGCACATGCTTTCGCTGTCACCGACAAAAAAAAAAAAAAAAAAAAAAAAAAAAAAAAAAAAAAAAAAAAAAAAAAAAAAAAAAAAAAAAAAAAAAAAAAAAAAAAAAAAAAGACGGGACCAAGAATGCTAATAAACTACGAGCAATGTAAATATAGAGCGGTGCAGTCAAAACAAGGCAAACCCAGCATTTGTTCTGATTTTTAAGTGACACACAAAAGGCAACAGCCCCGCGGCCCCGGAGACGTGCCCAGGGAGGGCTTCGCCAGCGGCCGATAACCCTGGCGGAGGGGTGGCTTGTTTTCCTCCCAGGCGGCATCGCAGGCTGTGTGGAAACAGGTTTCCCAGCCCAAAACACAGCAAGGGGTTGTTTTTTTGCAGGACCAAAACACCCTTATCTGGATTCCTCCCCGTCGGAAAAGCCAAGCCCTGTATCTCACTGTCCCACGTGCACGGCCAGGAAAGGAGAGGAGGAGAGGGGAGGGGTAACTCGGCTTGGGCTGCCTCTTGCATGGGATGGTCCTTGTTTCCCACCACCGGGATGTGGGAGAAGTTGGAGCCCAACGTGTGGCTGCCCCACGTGATGGCACCGTGGTCCTTGAGCGTGGAGCTGTCGTGGGTACCACCGGCATAGCCAGAATAGCATCATTTCTGCTCAAGGAATAGGTTGTGGGGTGTCCTGTCCCCCAGCCCCGGGCTCCCACCTCAAGCTGGGTGCATCCAGGGTGGGATGGAGCCAGGCACATCCTGGGATGGGTGAACAGGAGGCACTGCCTGGGTTTGGCCATGGTTACACCCTGCTGTACCCCCAGAGCTTGGCTTCAGAGGGGGCTTCCCTCCTTGTTCCTTGCTTGGGGTGGGGGACAGATGCTGTGTCCCCCAGACCTGTGCCTTCAGCATCACTCAGGGGTTGCATGTGCACTCCAGAGCAGCATCTTCTCCCTCCCTGGGACCTCTAACACAGCAGCAGTGCCCCAAAATGGGTGGCATTCAGTGAGGTACAGCAACCTTGGGGTGTTCAATTTGACCATGAACCAGCAATGTGCCCTTGTAGCCAAGAAGGTCTATAGTCTCCTGGGGGGCATCAGGAAGAGTGTGGCCCGCGGGTTAGGGAGGTCATCACCCCCCTCTGCTCTGTCCTGGGGAGGCCCCAGCTGGAGCACTGGGTCCAGTTCTGGGCTGCCCAGTTCCAGAAGGACAGGGAACTGCTGGAGAGAGTCCAGTGGTGGCTGCAAGGATGATGAGGGGCTGGAGCATCTCTCTGCTGAGGAAAGGCTGAGGGACCTGGGGCTGTTCAGCTGGAGAAGAGCAGACTGAGAGGGGATCTCATCGATGCTGAGCAACAGCTAAAGGGCGGGTGGCAAGAGGATGGGACCAGACTCTTCTCAGTGGTGCCTGGGGACAGGACAAGGGGCAACGGGCACCAACTGGAACATGGGAAATTCCACCTCAACATGAGGAGGAACTTCTTTCCTGTGAGGGTGGCAGAGCCCTGGAAGAGGCTGCCCAAGGAGGTGGTGGAGTCTCCTTCTCTGGAGACATTCAAACCCCACCTGGACACGTTCCTGTGCAACCTGCTCTGGGTGACCCTGCTCTGGCAGGGGGTTGGACCGGATGATCTCCAGAGGTCCCTTCCAACCCCTATGATTCTGTGATTCTGGGGTCTGCCCTCGTGCCTGCAAGTTCTTCCCCTCCCCGCTGCCTCCCCATGCCAGGGAGATGTCTGCAGGGCTGTGCCAGGCTTACGCAAAGCCCAGCAAAGCTGCAATAACAACAGGGCTGTTTGGCTGGCCGAGGTCGAGACGAGCCGTGAGCTGCTGCCAACGGCCCGTTCCTCTGCCAAGGGCACAGGGCACGGGCTTTCGGCACCTGCCAGGAGGCTCGCGCAGCTGAGGAGTCGCTGCTGGCACCCACCCGGCCCTTTGGGAAAGATCTCTGCACTTTGGGAACAGTCCTGCGTTACCTATGAGAAGGATATAAATGGTGAACGGTCACGCCATGCCAGACCCCAGCAGTGCTCATGGTCTTGGCTCTGACTGGGATGGCACTGATGAGGCCCCACCTCAAGTGCATGGGTCCAGTTTTGGGCCCCTCGCAACAAGAAAGACCTTGAGGTGCTGGAGCGTGTCCAGACAAGGGCAACGGAGCTCATGGGACCTCTCCTGCATCCCAGCCTGGTGTTTGCTGGTCGTTGGCAGCTGGAAAGATGCGGGGAGCCCTCCCTTGCTGTCCTGAGATCCTGTAAACTCCTACCACCAATGAGCCAAGTGAGACCACCTCTAGCTTCTCCCTGGCCACAGTGTGGAAGAAAGCCATCATCCAAGCCATCATGCCGCTCCCTTACAAGGCTGAGGGCAATAGGGGACAGGAGAGAAGAGACATGAAGGAGGGTTGACATATGGGGCAGTGCCATAAAAATGGGATGACACTTGTTGCCCCCTACAGCCAAGCCCACCCCAAGAGAAGCAGGAATCCCACCAGTGGGATCTCTTTGACCCTCTAGGAGACACCAGGAAGAGCAACTGTAAGACTGAAGCCCACCCTGACCCACCATCTCCGGGGAAGTGGGGAGGAGATGGCTGCAGCCTCTTCTCCCTGAGACCCAGCAGTGAAATGCATCGTGCTGCTGGTGGAGCTGAGGATTTTAATCCTATTTCTCAAATCGTTTTGTTTGTTGTCACGACAACCCAGGATTTCAGCTCCCTTCCCAGAGTGTTCTCAAGCAAGCCGTCTCCCTGGCAGGCTGGACCTGGACCTGGATGACTTTTATAAGCGCCCTGCTGGAGGAAAGCACATGGGATGGGTGCCACCAGGGCCGGGCCGGGCTCTGGTGATGGAGGGACAAAACCTTCTGCTCATGGGAGCATCCGAGCACGGGACGTTCTGCAGACAAGAGGGAAATCCCTGGAGGAAAGGGAGTGCAATTGGTCCCAGACACCCCTTGTGAAGGAGAGCACAGGTGGTGGTTTCACAGGGTGGAAGTCCTCTTCTCCTTCCCCATATGTGCCCAAGAAAGTCCCCTGGTGAGGCAGCCGGCCCAGGGGCTGAGCAGAAATCATCCCTTCCCCGAAGCTGGAGTGGGGGCCACCACTCTGGTGACATTGCTCAGGCTTCCTTGTGGGTTTTCCTGAAAGGACTCTTTTTTTTCTGAGAGCTGAGCATGTCCAGGCTGCCAGAGGCCATAGGATCTCTGAGTTTCTGGAGCTGCACGTGGTGTGGGCAACTGTGGGCAGTAAGGCCTTGGAGCTAAGCCAGGGAGAAAGAAATGTCATGAGAGACACCATCTGGACACCGGCATCTCCGGTCCTGGAGCCAGCAAGTACCATCTCTTCTCAGATCAGCCAGTCCTTGGCCACGGTTTGGCCTTTGGGACCACCGTGTTCCCACAGCTGCTGGGAAGGATGAGAGGATGGACCCGCTCTAATAAAATCCCTGTTTTCTTCTTTCCAGCAGCAGGTTGCCCTGGTTCTGTCTCTGTTGCCCTGGACAGGCCACCCACTGCCCAGCATCCAGGCTGTGTCCCAGGACCAGGGCCACAGGCAGAGCTGGATCCGGCCCCTTCCCGTGTCCTGCTCAGCCATCCAGATGGCTCATCCGCGGGATGCTGTGACCCAGATCACGTCCCTTTCTCCTGCCGTGGCTGCCCCAGAGCCCTTGCCGGGAACGCAGTGGGCTTCTGGCCACCGTGGCTCATGCCCATACTGCTGGCGTCGGCCCACGCCGGGTGTATCACTGCGTGCGGGGATGAAGGGCAAAGCCCCAATTCATCTCCTTTCCACCCAGCCCTGGAGCTGGGCATCGGTCCACGCCGTTGGCAGCGGTTCATCTTCAGCTGGAGCAGCCAAGGATTGCACTAAAAATCCTGGGGAAGAGCAGAGGGGAGGGGGCGGCTGTTGGGCTGGGAAGAGGAGGGGGGGGCTGTGGTGGGGGGGGTGGTCTCCTCGCCTCTTGGAATGTCACGCTCCAGCCAAAAAACTGGGCAGAGGCTCCCACGGTACCTGGGAGGCTCCTGACGTTTGTGTTCTGAGCAGCAAAAGGGCAGGAGGCGTCACAGGTGAGTCACAGGCACCGGCGTCCGGGGAAATACGGACCCGAAATCTATAATCGGCTTGTCCTGCTGAGATCCAAGGCTGGGAGCCACCCTCTGCCAAGAGGAAATACAAACGTTTGGGGTATTTTTAAAAAAAAAAGTTGGTG
This sequence comes from Calidris pygmaea, assembly GCA_003697955.1. Lineage (NCBI taxonomy): Eukaryota > Metazoa > Chordata > Aves > Charadriiformes > Scolopacidae > Calidris > Calidris pygmaea. The sequence goes on from QJSC01017201.1 coordinate 17,049, forward strand.
GGGAAGGGGGAAATGAAGGAGAGGGATTATTCCAGGATGCGGCGTGAATCATAGGGTACAACCAGAGGTTGCTTTCCAGGAGGCCACAGGAGCAAAGCACCGAGTCAAAAGGCGAGCCACGGCACCTGGCAAAAGGAGATGAGAGAGGTGCTCATCTCTGTGGCTTTGCTGTGGGTCTGCGGGCCACGGAGCTGCGAGAAAAGCCAAGGTGAGCTGGAGGTGGCACGGGGTCAGCAGATGTCTCAAGAGACCTGCTTTTCAGAGTCTCTTTGCTCCTTTTGCTGTCTGGTTTTGAGCATCGGAAGATGAAGAGGGTTGTAGTTTCCCAAAACAACCCCGAGCTGGGAGCTGGAGAACTCAGGGAAGCATGTTCAGACCAAAAGTAGGTATTTGATGATCCCAGCTTGTGACCCAGATGTCCATGAGAATGTATCTAGTGCTATTTGTGATGCTCTCAGGTCCCATCTTCTGGTCCAGAAAGCCATGGATCTCCCATGAGTGTTTTTTGTCACCTCAGCAAGCCCATGGGGAGGTCTTGGGCACCCTCCCGGGCCCCCTGGGTACCTCAGGTGGATCTGGCCACCTACATTGAGTAGGTGACTGACTTGAGTCCATAGCATCATGAGAGGTTGTTCACACTCTTTCTGCTCAACAGACATTTCCAAAGTTGGGATCTCCTGGCCCTAGACGAAAACTTCTGCTTGTCCTGAGCTCTTCCTGACACATCCTTGTTAACCTGTTCCTGAAAATCCCCCTTGGCTGACCTTGGCGGGTCCAGACCAGCAGTTTCCTCTTCTTTCCAGAAAGATTTCCCTTCACTTTTGCTGCATTTCCAGTCTGGGTTTGGTTGTTTGTTTGTTTCTTTTTTTCTGCTGGCCACCAGGACACCACTGGAGGCAGGATAGTCCCTTCCTATTTGCAGACATATGCTTTGCATTTGAAAACCAGGGTCAGGTCTCCCTGGAACCCTCTCTTCTCCACACCAAAGCAATTCCCCTTCATCCCCACGGCTGCCCGCAGGTCATATTTTCTGGACCACTGGAAGCAGCCGGAGCAAAGGCACCGGGGAAGCGGTGTGGGATCTCAAGAGCATCTGCACTGGCCCCGGCGGTGAGTGCAGGGGAATGAAAGACACGAGGATGACCGAGCTCTCGGCTGTCACACCAAGAGTTCTTTGAAGCAAGAACAGAACGGCGTAGGGGAGCGGAGAGAGGCACGAAAGCCACCACCGCCTGATATGACAGCAGAGGAATGAAATCAGAGAAAATCCAATTTCCACCGGAGAGCAAAAAATAAACCCTGACAAGCGAGGGGAGGAAGGGAACGGCGTGTTCCCAAAACCACCGCTTCCCCGGGCGATGTGCACAACCCAACCCGACAGGCGCCGGCGCGAGTCCCACAGCCCCAGGGAGGATGGGGACCCTGAGATGTCCCCTGCAGAGTCTTGTGCTCTGCCCTTCCCAGGGCTGCGGTCCCAGACCAGCTCGTTACCTCGGGCTGTGCGTGGTGCCCGTGGTTACAAACCCCTTGGAGACCAGCAGAGAGGAGCCCAGAGGGGCCGGGGATGGGCTGTGTCAGCGCTAACGAGCCCTGATGGGCTCAGGCTCCATCCCAGCCTCGTGACGGCACTGAGGACCTCAGTGGGGACCAGGGTGGCTTTTGCACATCAGCCAGAATCAGGGTGTGAGCGGCAGGGATGGAGTGGGGTGATGTTTGGTGGTGTGAGGGCTTCTCAGTCCCCTGGCTGAGACCTTTCCAGCCAGTTCCCTGCTGGGGGTCCCTGCTTTGCAGAGCTGGTGCAGATGGACATAGGGTCCATAGAGATGATCTGGTGCTCTGTGAGGACAGGCTGGTGCTCTGTGTCCTCTAGATGCTGCTGGGAGGGGGGGCTGAGAGAACTGGGGGGGGGTCAGCCTGGAGAAGAGAAGGCTCCAGGGAGACCTTGGAGCCCCTGCCAGTCCCTAAAGAAGGGGGGCTCCAGGAAAGCTGGGGAGGGACTCTGGATGAGGGAGGGGAGCCCTAGGAGGAGGGGGAAGGGTTGGACACGGAAAGAGGGGAGATGGAGCTGAGATGTGGGGAAGAACTTGTTTGGTGGGAGGGTGGTGAGAGCCTGGCCCAGGTTGCCCCGAGAAGCTGTGGCTGCCCCATCCCTGGAGGGGTTGAAGGGCAGGTTGGAGGGGGCTTGGAGCAACCTGGTGTGGTGGGAGGTGTCCCTGCCCAAGGCAGGGGCTGGAATCAGATGATCTTTTAAGGTCCCTTCCCACCCACACCATTCTATGATTCTATATAGATGAACCTCTGCTGGGGAACAGCAGAGGCTCAAGAGGCATGACCAGCCCCACCATCTCACGTTCCCCTTGATGAAGTTGCTTTATCAAGGTGCTCCCCTGATGCAACAGGACCGTGGGTCCATAGCTCATCTGGGAGGGGCTTGCTGGGGGTGTCACAATCCATTCTGGGAAAGCTTTTTGGGGGCAGGAGGGGAGTGGGTTGTACAGAGCTCGTTGGCATGGCCATGGCAAAATCCCAGGTGAGGAAGACCTGAGTTAAACCACCGGTGGCACGATGCTTTTCTAGTCTGTGGGAGGTGGGGAGCTGTTTGTGGCCAGTCTCCTGCCCACCCTGCCCGAGTATTTTCCAATTCACAGTCCCCAGCTTTTCCAATTCACATTTTGTTAGCACGCCCACAACAGTGCAATTTTGTGTTTTCCTCTCTAATTACCCAAATAACTGCACAAAGACGGCTCCCAGCAGGTAGAGAGCATCCCGTCTGCCGTGGGCTTCTCCTCGCTGCTCGTGATTCAGCCTGGCAGTTTCAGTGCCTGGGGACCAGGGAACCAGCTTTCTTGAAAACAAGCTACTTCCCCTCAGAGCCTGGAGGTTTCATCTCCCTTTATGTTCATCCTCGCAGATGAAATATCCCTTCTTGCAGGTGATGTATCTCACGGATCCACATGAGCATCTGCAGTGGGGTCCTGGGCAGGGAGAGGGGTCTTGGGGCTGCAGATGGGGAAGGATCCAAGTGACAACAGCGTCAGGGAGAGCTTTGTGCTCCTTTTCTCTTTTTTCAGGGTCCTGCAGACATGCAATGCTTTGAAGAGGTCTTACTTCTTAATTATTATCTTTTCCAGAGGAGTTTTCTGATTCACAGAAAACCTCGCAAATTCAATCATAGAATTATTTATGTTGGAAAAGACCTTTAAGAGTCCGACTTCTAAGGTAGAATTGCCAACTCCATCACTAAACCAGGCACCTCAGCACCACCTCTACACGTCTTCTAAATACCTCCAGGGATGGTGACTCAATCACCACCCTGGAAATGGTGCAAAAGCCATATCCTGGCTAATCTCCTGCTGGATCTTGAGCTGAAGACACCTTGAGGCTGCAGGAGACTTTGTCACCCTCCTGGCCTTGCTTTGTGCCCTCCACCCCCGCTCCCCACAGCAGGCCTGGACTCCACAGTGTCCCCCCATGGGGGGAGATCCCATCCCAGCTGTGGGTGACTATGGCCATTCCAGCAGCTGCCACAGAAGGTTCCTTATCCCCCAGATCATATCCTCTGTCTGTTCCATCACCCTTGAGGTCCTGCCCCATGTGTCTTGTGCCAGGACCTGCCCTCACCATGTGCCACTGCTGGGTCCCAAGCCCCATGGATCATTACTTTGCAGGCAGCTCCCTTTGCCATTCATCCAGAAGATGAGAGCTAGCAGGGGTGAGAAGACAGACACGGCACCCCCATCCTCCAGCTGACCCCCACGACCCCTTCCAGAACCACTTCTGGGACTCAAGCAGCACATCTGGAGGATGGAAACTGCATCTGGCCAGCTTTGGATGCTCAGGACCAGGCACTGCTCTGGCTGGCAGAAGGAGCATCCCCACCAGGATCCTGCCCAACATCAACTTTGCCAGTTGGACGTTGATAAAAGCCCTTGAGCCCCTCCTCTGATAGAGGCTGATAATGCTGGCGATGCACCAGTGGACTTTAACTCCAGCTTCATTGCCCTCCCCTTTCTTTCTTTGTTTCTTTCTTTATTGTTTCGATGAAAAGGGATCTGAAGAGCAAACTCCAAACAGCTATTTTAAGGGGAACAACCTAATGCACAAAAAAGCCCGCTTTTCTGCCAAAATGGCACGGTGACGCGGCGGCGCGCTTGTCTTCTGCAACCGAGCCCCATGCCCAATTTAGGTGAAACTATTTGCCATTAGAGGCAATAGATACCGCAGGGTTTTCCCGGACCCATCTCCTCGGACAGTCACCTTCACAGGAGATGGTGGCTCTTGCCTCGTGCCCATGAGGCAAGGAGGTTTGTGGCCAGGCTGGTGGTCCCACACCCCATTGTATCTCCCTTGCTGCATCCCACCTGCATGGATGGGGTGGAGTGGACAGCAGCTCTGTATGAGTTGGGGTGATGCTTTTTGTGGGGTGAGGACCAGCTTCTGGCATTCAGGGACATGGCATTGGCCCCTCTATGATGTCCCAGCACCACACAGACGTAGGTAGGGGTCTGCTCTCCTTCACCTTGAGAGCAGAAGAGCTGCTGGGAGCTATCAAATATTGATGCGTTCCATTTACGAGGCCCTCAGAGCCCGGTTGTGGTCAGTGGGGGGAGAGGCTGATGCTCTCCATCTCTTCCAAAGTTGTGCAGACGATCGATGTCAGTGCTGGGAACAGAAACGGGGACCTCCCTGGTGCCCTTGTCCCCATCCCATCAGCTGTGAGCTGGAGATGACACTGGTCCTTGCTCTTGCAGAGGGTCGGCCACTTCGCCTGGTGAAAGCCTTGGTTTTCTGCACCCTCCTCAGGATGTCCCAGCTTGCCATCATGCTTTCCAGGCACCGGGGCAGAAGCAAAGCCATCAGATCCCAAGCTGCAGCGACCGGCTCCCCCTCTATAACACCACATGATCCCTGCAGATGGTTTTCCGCCGGCGCTGAAGGACGTGGGGAACGGCAGCGTGAAGAACACAGGCTCAGCAGGAGATGCTGCAGAGCAGCCAGGACATTGGTGGGATGGGGATGGGATGGTTGGGCAGGACTCTCTTGGCAGAGGACATCCATCAGAGCTGGGACATGCTGAGTGCCAGTGGTTGGCTCAGCCATTTTCAGGGGATGGAGAGGATTTGGTGGGGATTAGGGTTTCCCTTCTCTTCCTCTGGGCTTTTTAATCACTTCCAAGCACCTGCTGAAGGCTGCTGTTAAAGACGGGATCCTGATTCCATGCCTTTAGGGTCTCTGCAAGAAGCACACATGGTGAAAGCTCGTGTTGGTTCTCAGTCCCAAGGTAGTCTCAGGACTCTGCGAGAGGGTCCCCGGGCTGGGTGCCTACAAATCCAACCCCCTTCCTGGGGTTACACCATGGATGAAGGTCCTCCTGGAGCAGGGTTCTCTCCTGAACATTTTCCAGTGTCCCTTGCCACCATCAGCCCAGTCCCCAATGTCCCAGACAACCCCATGACATGCTCGAAGTTGTCCTGCCCTGAGCCCGCAACCCCCTGTCCCCACTGTCCCCGTGAGGGACGAGTGTGGTGTGAGCACCCTGGGTGATGCCACCACAATCCTGCAGAGCAAAGCTGCTAAAAATACCCTCCCTGCCTCAGAGCGGTGACAGCTAAAACCGCCTCTCCCTGATTTACAGCATCTCCAGCTGCGGCGTTGGCTCCCTGGGGCATCGCGGCCACGCTGGTCCCCGTGGGATCACCAAGACTGAGTTTTGGGGTTATTTTCCCAACGAAAGGAGGAGAGCCCCAACACCTGTGCTCCAAGGAGCCCATCGAGAATCCTGCACGATATGGCCTCTCCTCTTTCCCTTTCCACTCCCCTTCCCATTTCCCTTCCCCTCTACCCAAAAAGCTGAGAAGCAGCCCCAGAATTCAAATCCACGTCTTTAATTCGGCCAGCAACATGTTCAGACTCGGGCTCTCTATGCCCTCTGCTGAGACTCCAGACATCCATAAATTTGGGCTTGTGTGGGGCTTTGTTGTGGGGCAGAACCCCCCTGATGCTGTCCTGGGATGGGACAGAGCTGGGAAATATCGGAGCACCACTGGGGAGCATCCCTTGCTGCTCAGCGTGCCGGAGGTTGGAGGATGCAGGATGGTGCTCCTCCCTTCCCAGATCCCCCACTTGCTTCCCAGTGGGAGCCCAGTGCCCCCAGCTACTGCTGGTGTCCTCGAGTGGGGACAGGGGAGCAGCGGGAGGAGTGACAAGTGCCCACTTGTCCAGTTGGAGTAGCCCAGAGAGGTTCTGGAGAGCCCACCTCCTCCTCGCTTGCAGAAATGGTGGATTCAACCTGGAATTACCTGGTTTGAATAACTGGCTTCCCCTGGAAGGAGTGGGCAGAGTGGAAGATCCCCAGACGTTTGTCAGAGGGCTTCGCCGTGTGGGAGGCGACGGCGTCATCCCCAGTGACTCCATTCAGAAATCACCCAGGATGCAAAAAAAGGAAAAAAAAAAAAAAAAGAAAAAAGGAAAAGCATCTGAAATGGAGGAAGCGCCAGGATCCCGGTTGCCCAGACAACGGGTTTGGACCCCCTTGTCTGCACGGTTGATGACTCAGTCCTTAATTGCACGGCCCAGGCTCATGGTTGCCTGCAGGAGCCCCTGAGGAGCAGGAGCGATCCCAGCCAAGGTGGGAGCAGGCACAGCCCACGGTCTGCCTTCTCCAGGCCCACCGAAGATGTCTCCCGGTTTAGGGCCAGACAAAGGTTTTCCCCCAATAACCAGAGGACCATCACCCCGGGATTGGGGTCGGCTGAGTCCTGGGGATACCGGGGACACGGGACTGGGGGCTCCAGCTCCTGCAGGGATGCCCAGGGAAGGGCACCCAGCGCAGGACCCAGGGGGGCAGCTGCGGTCACAGGGCAGCATCACCCACCTCTTTAAGACATTTGTTTTTTTCCCCTGGCTTTCAGCGCTGCAAGAAAGTCACCGGCAAGATCCGCTCCTGACTTTTATTTAAAATCCCATCATGTCGTGCTTTTTTTATTTTTTTGTGTGCCTTTTACGCTTGCCATCTGCCCGCATCCCCTCTCCCCAAAGCCCGCTCCCACCGGGGGCTTCGGACCGGGGAATAAAAATGCTGGGCAGGGAATAAATAATTCATGGGGCACAGCCACCGAATGCGGCATCCGAAGGCCACGGCGTGGTGGGTATTAAACAGTCCCACTGCGGCACAGAGGCCAAATGACATCGCTGTCCCCAGCTTGGTCCTGCTGCCGGCATCTGCCAGGGCTTGGGAGCACGATGTACCTGCTGCCTCTTCGCCCAGAAGATGAGGATTCCAGTCAGGGAAAAGAGAGGGAGACTTGGGCTTTAAATAAGAAAAGCCGGCGGGGTTGGGGTGGTGATGGATGGTGATGGAGCTTTTTCGGGGGGAGGAACTGGGAAGGAGGCAGAGCTGGTGGCATGGAGGACACATCCCTCCAGGGACTGTGGTGGCCCGGCCAAGGTATCCTCAGCCGAACTGCTCCTCTCCAGCCCTGGATGAGTCCCCATCTCCTTGGCGGGGACGCAGGGATGGTGTCGGAAGCTCAGCTGGGGTGTGGAGAGGAGGAGGTGATGCTCCCCTTCCCTTCCCCAGCAAGGCAGGGTGGGCACAGGGGGGCTGGCAGCCCTGCCAAACTGTCCCGGTGTCACCTCCGGCAGCGGGACAGAGCTGAGAGGGAGCTGGCAGCGCTGCAGGCAGGGACAACAGCCACAGCCCTGCTTGTCTGGACTGAGATCATCGCTCCGGTTCTCCTTCCCCTTTGCAGTGAGAGGCTCGTTACAGAGAGGACCATCCCAGAAAGGATGCTGGTACCCCCGGCCACCCGGCATCGCGGGGAAGGACAACGAGGGGCTGTGGACAGTGGCTGCTGGGGGGTACCTCCTCTCAGAGGCAAAACGGGTCACTGCTGTCTCCATCCTCACCGGAGACAGCACGTAAGAGCTCGCAGGCAGCCTGCCAGCCCTCGCTGGTGGCTGGTGACTCACCCAGGTGAGGACCATGCTTGGATCGTGCTCAAGATGCTCGCCCAGCTCCAGCCTCCTCCAACTCTGGACTTCATCCTGCCACCTTCACACCCTCCTCTGCCTCCTCTGTGTCCACACCAGGAGCAGGTTGGGGCTGGCCAAGGACAAAAGCTGCATCCCTGCCACACTGGGGACTGGGGAGGGACTGGGGGAGTTGGGGTCAGGGGTGTTCAGCCCATGGAAGCCCCCCCAGTGCCACCCCCTGCCCTGGGCAGGGACACCTCCCACCACACCAGGTTGCTCCAAGCCCCCTCCAACCTGCCCTTGAACCCCTCCAGGGATGGGGCAGCCACAGCTTCTCGGGGCAACCTGGGCCAGGCTCTCACCACCCTCCCACCAAACAAGTTCTTCCCCACATCTCAGCTCCATCTCCCCTCTTTNGTACCCCCGGCCACCCGGCATCGCGGGGAAGGACAACGAGGGGCTGTGGACAGTGGCTGCTGGGGGGTACCTCCTCTCAGAGGCAAAACGGGTCACTGCTGTCTCCATCCTCACCGGAGACAGCACGTAAGAGCTCGCAGGCAGCCTGCCAGCCCTCGCTGGTGGCTGGTGACTCACCCAGGTGAGGACCATGCTTGGACCGTGCTCAAGATGCTCGCCCAGCTCCAGCCTCCTCCAACTCTGGACTTCATCCTGCCACCTTCACACCCTCCTCTGCCTCCTCTGTGTCCACACCAGGAGCAGGTTGGGGCTGGCCAAGGACAAAAGCTGCATCCCTGCCACACTGGGGACTGGGGAGGGACTGGGGGAGTTGGGGTCAGGGGTGTTCAGCCCATGGAAGCCCCCCCAGTGCCACCCCCTGCCCTGGGCAGGGACACCTCCCACCACACCAGGTTGCTCCAAGCCCCCTCCAACCTGCCCTTCAACCCCTCCAGGGATGGGGCAGCCACAGCTTCTCGGGCCAACCTGGGCCAGGCTCTCACCACCCTCCCACCAAACAAGTTCTTCCCCACATCTCAGCTCCATCTCCCCTCTTTCAGTGTCAAACCCTTCCGCCAGGTGGGGGGGCTTTCTGGGCTGCCAGCGCACGTTGCTGGGGCACGTTGAACTTCTCACCCCCCAGCACCCCCAAGTTCTTCTCTTCATGGCTGCTTTCCATCCCTCCATCCCCAGCCCGGATTTGTGGTTGGGTCAAGAGCAGAGTGGGTCCCCACCAAGGATTGTTTAGAGACCCCCCCTCTCACACGGTGCTCATCTCCTCCTGCAGGAGACACGCAGACCAGGGCCAACCACCTGAATCACAGGCTCGTTTTAGCTCTGCCTTGAGTGCCAGAGCTTTGTAAAGAGAGGACTAAAGGATATTTAGGGGGAAACCATCCCGGGCAGGACTGTTGTCCCTGACTCACTTTGCAGGAATCTGCCCCGGCTGGGAGGACCATCCTGTCCCGGTCACTTTGCCAGAACAGAAGCAGCCCCCGGGGCCCATCTGCAGGTCAGGACTGTAAAATCCAGCTTTAATCTGTGCCAGAGAGAGGAGAAGGGATGGATGCTCCGGCTGCCCCGGGGCGGGTGGGATGCTGCCAGCTCCGGGTGGGCAGAGCAGTGGCCGTGAGGGGCTGAGGAGGCGATGCTGGACACAACAGCCAAAATTTGCCAATCCACACGAGAGTGGTCAGACCCCACTCCAGGCACCACGGGGCAGGGGAGCAGGAAGAACCAGGGGGGAGGACAGGGATGCTGCAGCCCTCCGGTGGCTACAAAATCCTCATTTTTTTTTCCGCTCAGTCCTTGAGAAATTTTTCCCCCAAAAGGAAGGGCTGGAGCTGGGGGGGGTGGGGAGAGGGGGCGTGTTCAAAGCTTTTGTTTTTATCATCTGAGCCATCCCACGCCAGGCCCCCTCTGCGGGGGCTTATCCAGCTGCTGCTGCTTGTCTGGTCTGGCTGCGGAGCGGGGGACAAAGAGGGTCACGGCCACCGAAACAGGACACCGGTGGCCGCTGCGTGTGCCCCTGGATGGGGATGAGCTGGCAGCATCCCTGCCTGGGAATAAACATCCCTGCAGGCAGCCCTGGCATGGGTGCACGGTCCTGCAGGACACAGATGGTCCTGGGTGTCTCCAGGGCTGGGGTTTGTGCTTGTCCATCCTTTGGGATGACAAAGGAGAAGGGCTAGAGCTGTGTTTTGGCCGGGGAAAAACCCACCCCAGCATGCAAACACCCTGCCTGGATCTCCATGAGGTTCTCCAAGGGCTGATTAAGGGCCAATAAACCCCCAGGACCTGAGCTGGGTCCCCTCAGAGGGTTCCTCAATGTTGCAGTCTCCCTTACTCTGCCAGCTAAATTCTTTATTTTTCCCATTTCCTGGGTTATCTTTGTCCTATTACCCCAATAATGGCAACTTGGTGTTGAAAAGCGCTTGGCTTTCTGCTCCACACAAGGGATGATGATTTTCTGGAAGGGAAGAGAAGGGAAGAGAAGGGAAAGAGAAGAAGATTTCAGTTGGAAGGGACGTACAACAATCATCTGGTCCAACTGCCTGACCAACCCAGGGCTGACCAAAAGTTCAAGCATGGTATTAAGGGCATTGTCCAAATACCTTTTAAAAACTGCCAGGTTTGGGGCATCGACCACCTCTCCAGGAAGCTTGTTCCAGTGTTTGATGACCCTCTTGGTAATGAAACGCTTCCTAAGCCCTCCCCTGTACCAGTTTTGAACCATTTCCTAACGGAAATGACCTCTCTTTCTAAGCAGGAGTGTGGGAAGCACCAGCATTTATCCTCCTGCTTAAATTCAGACCGATCTTGTCCCCTGTCCCTCAGGAGTACCTCAGATAGATTATTTCCATCTTTATTAATGACAAGGAAATGGCTGAAGCATTTGATCCTCATTCAAACAGCTCCTTGCACGGCTCCACCGCTGCTCATCAGCTTTGGAGCTGGGAGCTTCCCGGAGCTGGCATCGCCCCCGAGCACCCCCCAGCCCTTCCAGGTGGCGATGTTCCCCTTCCCTCCTTCTGTGACTCCTTCTGGGAGCCTGGGTTGGAAAACAATCCGTCTTTCCCAACAAGGCAGCAGCAAGCACTGGCATTTGTCCTTGTAATGCTTAAATTTGTGCGTCTGTGCCGGTCCCTCTGGCTGCGCATTATCTTATTGACCCTCTTTAGGAGGATGGTGCTTCCTCATTTATCATCAAGAGCTGGGGCCGGCTCTGCCAGAGCCACGGGATGTAGGAGTGGAGCAGAAAGTCTTGTTTCTGCCTGTGCAAGAAGGTTCAGCTGCCTTCAGAGGCTGGGTGATGCCATCCATCAGCCACAGCAGCCCAGCCTCCCTCCTAATAACCTCCTCCAGCCCTTCAGACTAGATCTGAGATGGGATCTTCCTAAGGGAAACTGAGATATTCATTAAAAAAATCAAAATAGACCCTGAAAGCCACCTCCCTGCTCATTGTTTTACTGCTAACAGCTGGGTGATGGGCAAATAATGGGAAGAGAATCAGTCTTTGTCCTCCTTGGTTGATTTCTGCTGTAGAAAGGTCTTGTTCTTGAGACTCAGAGCAGGGTTTGGACCACCTTCAACCCCCTTCACTCCTGCCCAGAGCTGCCTGTGCAGGGAGAGATGAGAAGGAAGGTCCATGGAGAAGGCATCTTCCAGAGATCTTGATCCAAAAAAGACTAGCCCAGGGGGTCAGCCCATCCACACTTGGAGGCCAGAAGATGGGGTGCTGTGGCAGGTTGACCCTGGCTGGACATCAGGCTGGTTGACCCCTCCTCGGCTGGAAAGGGGAGAGAAGATACAACAGAAGTCTCATGGGTTGAGATAAGAACAGGGAGATCACTCACCAATTACCGTCACGGGGAAACCAGACTCAACTCAGGGAAATTAATTTAATTTATTGCCAATCAGAAGCCAGAATAGAGTACTGAGAAATAAAAACAACATCTTAAAACAGCTTTCCCCCAGCCCTTCCTTCTTCCCGGGCTCAATTCAACTCACGATTTCTCTCCCTCCTCCCCCAACAGGAGCAGGGGCATGGGGAATGGGGGCCATGGTCAGTTCACCTTGTCTCTGCTGCCCCTTCCTCCTCAGGGAAGGACTCCTCACACTCTTCCTCTGCTTCAGCGTGGGGTCACTCCTACGGGAGACAGTCCTCCATGAACTTCTCCAATGTGGGTCCTTTCCATGGGCTGCAGTTCTTCATGGACTGCTCCAACGTGGGTCCTTCCATGGGGTGCAGCCCTTCAAGAACAGACTGCTCCAGCTTGGGCTTCCCATGGGGTCACAGCCTCCCTTGGGTATCTCCCTGCTCTGGCGTGGGGTCCTCCATGGGCTGCAGGGGGATACCTGCTCCACCATGGATCTCCATGGGCTGCAGGGGGATACCTGCTCCACTGTGGACCTCCATGGGTTCCTCTTGGAGCCAGCTGGCATTGGCTCCAGCAGACATGGGCGAAACTTCTAGCAGCTTCTCACAGAAGCCACCCCTGCAGCCCCCCTGGCTACCAAAACCTTGCCATGCAAACCCAATACAGGAGCTCTGGGAGAAGGGATGCTGTACCACCTGTGTCTCACACAGCACAAGGTTCCTGCATCCCTCCCCTGGTGCCTCCCCTACCCTTCTCTCCCTCCTGGGGGCATTTCTAAGAACAATATTCCGGGCCTTTTTATCCCTCTGCCCAAGAGCCCTTGGATAAAGCCATGGAGCCAAACACAGGTATAAGAGCCATCCACACTTACCCTGACTGCATCTGAGCATCCCTGCCACCAGGAGCAACGAGGCTGGGTTTTAAGCATCCCTAGTGATCCAAGGGCCAGGACCGGCTGGGTGTGTGCGAGCAGAGGCTTGTGAACCCAGCCAGGTGTTTGATGGAAAGCAGAGATTGCTGCAACAGGTCCCCAAAATGCAATTAATGCTTTTAAAGAGCCCCACGGGGCGGCTGCAGCTCCCAACGGCCATGCACTTGCCAGGCCCTGCAGGCAAGGCAAGGCTTGGTCGTTCAGATAAACCCTGCAGATAATGCTACCACGGTGTCACTGGGTAACGTTTGGCGAGGGGTAGGAAGATTTTAGGTGGCAACCCAGAGGAAAAAACAAACGCAGCCAGGGTCTGGTGACCAGCCGCTTGCAGATGGCAGGAGAGGAACGGAGGTCACGCTGGATGGAAAGAGGGAAGCAGCCAAAGTCCAAGCGCCTCAGTTCCCCAGTGTGGCTTTGGAGAGTGATGTGTGTCAGGGAAGTGATGCTACCGCTCAGCATTACAGCTGAGGGTCCTCCATCTCTGGGTTTGGGTCCCAGGGTGGCCTGAAATGTCCCCATCCCTCCCCTCCCAGCCTCCCTGCAGCTGGTGGAGGCAGGACGGGACCCAGCAAGTGCTGAGGTTGCTCTCCTCAATCACTGCTATTTACCACAAGCACTTCCGAAGCAGAGAGGGATAAATAAATCCCTTTTTTCGTTGCAGGTTTGTGGCCCTGGGGGGAGCGAGGAGCTTTGCCCTGATCCTGCCCTTCTCCAACCTCTCCTGCATCCCCCCCATCCCTTTTCCTTTTTTTGCAGAGGGGGGATGGAGATGGGATGTGGGAACCGGCAGCAGGAGGACGATGGGGTTGACAGGTTTGAATGAGAGAAAATTAGGGCATAAAACATTCTTTGGCTGTTTTCCCCTTGCCTATCCACTGCGGGTGAGAGACTCTCGGGTCTTTCATCTTTCCGTGCTGTGCCTCATGGCAAAGCACATTGGTCCCTTTCTCCGTGGCTCTAATTGGCATCTCTGCTCTGTGTCAGGTTCTTGGCTGCTCTCAAGAATGATGAGGAATTGATTTTTCTTTTTTCGCCTTTGAAGCAATCAAAGGGCTTATTTTTAAACTCTGCTTTCCTCTAAAGAATTCTATTTTTCTTCCTGCAGAATCTAAATCCTTGGATAAGTAAGATCCTTGCAAAGATACTATTTCTGACCTGGTCTAATCTGTTTGAGTCAATTTATAGTGTTTGGCTGCATGGGGAGAATAATTAATGCCTGTGTCGCAGAAATCAGTCCAGGAAGGTGGAAAGAGCTGTGAGAGCCAAAAGCCATTAAAAGGAGGAGAAATATAAATATTCAAAAGCCAGGGTCAGCTGGACTTCAGGTTGCTGCTACCACCTTAACTCAGCCCGGTGGGTCTGGAGGACTTTGCCATCAGCTGCTTTTGTGGGACACCAGGGAAGGGGGCTCAGGTTCACTCAACCTGTTGCTGCAGGTGGCACCATGAGAGCGTTGGTGCCTCTGCCAGGTCAGTCCCAGACAAAATGTCCCCAAATTGCTGTGTGGAGAACAGGGTTAGTTAGGCAAGAGATGCTCGTTAGCTTTACTATCCTTCTGCTGAAGCCAAAGCTGTTTGCTACAGCCCATTGTCCATCAGCATGGCCCTGGGATGGGCAAACCGTGGTCAACACAACCCTTGGGCCAAGGCAGGGGGTGAGCCAGGACAAGCAGCTGATACTTCTGATGGTATCATCAGCCCTTTCCATTTGGGAGAGGGAAACAGGAGCAGGATGTATTGGGACAAAATCCCCTTCTGTCCACAGCAGCTCCAAGGAACTGCCCCTCGGATAAGGTCTTTCTGCCCTTGGAGACCGCTGAGCTATTTCTGAGCTATATTTGCTTTACTCTGGGGGATACTGAGTTCTTATAGACTACTCAAATCGCTCAATTTTACGTCAGTCCTTCATCAACATTTACTACCCTATTGCCGTGGTTATATAATGACTGCTTAATACTTGGTCGGTCACCAAAAACAATTCCTGATAATAATCACCAGTCAACGGAAACGTCATCTCCTGGATTCCCTCCTTTGCCAGCTTTCTGGGTAAGAGCCTAATTCTGCAGCGTCAGCACATTGACACCTGGGACAGGCCAGAATCCTGGTTTCTGCATGACGCCGAGCTACGCCAGCAGCGTGGGCAGCAAGGGACAGCCCTGGGAGCAGCTGGAGTTAGGTCTTCTCTGGTGATGGGTCTCACCAAGGCAGAAGCCACCAGCATGGCTCTTGCCAGGAATGTGGTGCTCTGCCTCTGTGGCTTCAACCACGTTACGTGGGGTGAGGGGCATGACTGAGGGGCTGGAGCGGGTCCAGAGAAGGGCAACGGAGCTGGTGAAGGGTCTGGAGACCAAGACTTGTAAGGAGCAGCTGAGGGAGCTGAGGGGTTCAGCCTGGAGGCTGAGGGGAGACCTTCTCGCTCTCTATCACCCCCTGAAAGGAGGTTGAGGCTGGTGGGAATAGCTCTGAAGACACTCAGGTGTTCATACCCCTCCGTGGCTTGAGAACAGGCACAACACAGGGGAAGAAGGAACTGCATCCAGCTGCTGTTTGCTCTGAGGGCATTGAGTACAGTTGAGATCCAGAGCCTGGATTCCACCCAGCCTGAAGCAATCTGGAGAGCAGAAGATCCTGGCCTGGAGTAGATGGCTCCAGGCTGTGCCCCATCAGCCATGTGGACACCCTGGTGTGGTCTCAGCCACCGCCTCCAGCTGTCTTTAACTTTGGGTTCAACCTTGCTTCCACCTTTGCATTCTTGCACACCGGGCAGTGCTGTCCACTTGAGCTTGATCCGGTCTCCCAGGTGCCCAGTGCCACCACGAACGGCAAGTTTGCTTTGCAAACCAATCGATAATAAGCTGTTTAAACAGGGTTGTGTTGAGGTAATAGCATTAGGGAGTCTGCGGGGAATTAAGGAAATAACAACTGGCTTTATTAAGGAGCTTAATTCAATTACACAGGCAGGATGGTTTAAGCTTCAGTCCTGAGCTCCACACCCACAGCTCCTGGAGCAGGATCCTGAGTGGCGGCAGCAGGAACCGGCAGCGAAAACCAACTGCCATTTCCCTGGAAAACTGGAGCGTGGTGTAACGGTGGAGTCTGCAGGACACACGGGAGCACGTACGCTCGATGCCAGGGAATCAGCGGGGCTGGGGCTGCTGGGGCTGGGAGAGGATGGTCCTATCCAAAATTGGGATCAGCTCTTCACGTGTCACCCCAGAGAGATGTTTGCTAATCACCCCACACTGGGATGGAGCCTCCACCCCCTTCCAATCTATCCCAGAGTTTCACTTGTCCAAGTTTCACTTGTCCAGTACTTAACCTCACTGTCCCATGTCATATCATCCAGCTTCTGTCCCGTGTCATCTAACCTCAACCTTCCCATACCATGTCACAGAATCTCAGAATCACAAAATGATAGGGGTTGTAAGGGACCTCTGGAGATCAAAGGTCCCTTCCAACCCTTATGTCACCTCACTGCAACCTCCCGTGCCATGTCACCTAGTCTCAGCCTTTCCATACCATGTCACCTAGCCTCACCTTCCTGTGCCACATCACCTAACCTCACTCTCCCGTGCCATGTCACACATGGCACCTCACCCTCTGGTGCCACTCAGGATGCCCCATCCCTACCTTGTCCTGGTGAGCACAGAGGGAAGAGCAGGCTCTTTCCCTCTGCAGAGTCTTCTCACTGGCGTGGTGGTGCCCTCCTGGTTACCACTGGTGTTTGCACACCCTCCTTGCACACTGTGGTGGGCTCAAAGCATCTGGGATGACACACAAGCAGAGGTTTTCCAAAGTTATCCAAGCTCAGAGAAGGGCCTTGCCCATTACCCAGATGGTACTTGCTACTGGCTGTTACTGGTCTGGAACCAGCCAACTTGCTACTGGTGGTTACTGGTATGAATGCAGCCAACAGGGTGGGTAGTAAGATCCCTTCACACTTCTAAACACATAGGACAGGCTGGTAGTGCCCACAGGTGGATGCCACGGAGACGTCCTCTGGGGATCCTTCTGCTCCCAGTACTGCAGCTGGCCCAAGAGCTAAGAGCCATGACCTGTCCTGGTGGGGCTGGGAAGAAGGAGGGATGCAGGAAGGGTGAGGCAGCATCTCGGGAAGCGTCAGCTCTTCCCAGCCCGCGTGGTGGGACTCCATCACCACAAAGCAGGAGCGTCTGCTGTAAAAAGGCAGAAAAAGCTTCCAGGATCGCCCCTTCAGGCCTGGACCTTGCAGGGTAAGAGGGTGGCCTCAGCATGGCAGCCTTTGGGTGAATTCCAGCTGCAGAGGGAATGGAGATCAGGGTTTCCATTAACAAGGGCACATGCAAAGGGCTTGCACCCACCGGGACACAGAGCTGAGCAGGTGCAGTACTAAGGAACACCTCAAATAAAGACACCCTGCCCCCAGCGCAGCACCCAGTGATGGAACCAGAGGTGAACATCTCCAAGTGCCAGCTCCGAGCACTGGGATCTGCCTCTCTTGGAGCTCAAACAGCAACGAGGAGGCTGCCCTGTCTCCAGGACACGGGGGACGGGAGCCGAAAGGCTCGCCCTTCAGCAGCCGCAGCAGTTTAATAAACACTCCGGGGGGGGGGGGGACACACACACTTCTGCCTAAGACACCTAATTGAATTTGATGGTAGCAAGTGGATTAAGTGGATCTGAAACGGAGAAGTTTTGAAAGCATAATAACGTCGCGGCAAGGGACATTGCACAACCCGGTTCCGCCGTGGACAATGGAAACAAACAGATTAATCCCCGGGAGGACGGAAACCGAAATATCTGGCAGGCAGCGAGAGGGGGGTCGTGTTTATACAACTGGAGCTGCCGGCCTCTCCCGCCTCTGCCGAGCTGTTGAAAAACCCCATTTTGGGTCATTCGAGCCATTCTCTACCTCCTCTGGCGAGGGAGGCAGTGCCGGCCGTCTGCCAGCACCCTTTGAGAGCCAGAGCCTCCAAGGCTTGGTGTGACTCGAAGTGGTTTTGGGGGAGGTTTTTGCGTCAGGAAAGCAAGATCAGCTGTAGGAGCATCCTCCTGCCCTGGATGCTGCCTCCAAGCGTGACTGGGAGCAGAAACCCAGGACATGTATGATGGATCATTGCTCTGCTCAGATGATCTGATGCTCAGATCGTCTCTCTTCCAGCAGCCAGAGGAAGGGCTCCCTGAGCCAGACATTGCACGCACGGTGACCTACCACAGAGGACCTGGTCCCCCACGGCTCTGTTTTGAACGCAGGTAGACTTTTTGATGTCTTCGAGGCCCTTTAGCGACAGATGCGATGTGCAGAAGTACTTCCTTGTTTGTGTTTGAGGCCAGTTATCTTCTCCCCAGGTTGAAAGTCCAACCCGCTCCAGATAACACCAGGACATCCATCTGCCAGGCTGTTTGTCAGGACCAAAGTACTGACTTGGGGAAAGAAAGGCAGCTGCCAGAGATAAGGGAGCTGAGATAGGAGCCCTCCCAATGAATGTGTGGTGCTGAGCACTAGGGCTGGGGAAGCAAGATGTCCAAGCTATGACTCAAGAGGGAATAGAAACGTGCTGCAAATGAGTGAACTAAGGCTGGGAATTGGAAGGTATTTATAACATAAAAATGGCCATTTTCAGCCCACACCAAGGCTCATCCCAACCAAATGTGTCCTCTCTAATTTCAGTGGTGATCAATCAGGAAAAGCAGATAAGACCAGGGTGTTGCCCCATTGCCTGCTCCATCACTGGCTGCTTGAAGCACAGTTTGATGGAGGGGGGGTAAAGGCTACAAACACCTCTCTGCCCCAGCTGTCAGACATCTGCTGATGTGCTGGGAACAGATATCTGGGCCACGTGGACCTTCTCCCCACATCAATGGCTGCTCTTTTTCTCTTTCGTTCAGCTTCAGTCATTGGAGATCATCTCAGATCTTCCTGCACCACCAGTCACACCTGCATTTTTAAAGCATGAGTCCCCAAAAGGGATTTCCCTCATGTCTTGAACTTTTTTACTCTTTCAGCAAGAAAGGTCCTGCATCAGTCTGTGGGGATGGCTGGTGGAAGAGTTCCTCTGTCTTCTTTCACAGCTCCCATTGGATGGTTACACAGAGACTGTTCTCCTCATTCAGGCAGAATAGTTCTGGAGCAAGAGGTCAAGAAACAGTGTTTTTAAGCTTGAATTAGTTCAGGTTCTGGAGATGATGGAATGGGATGGGATGGGATGGGATGGGATGATGAGATGATGAGATGATGAGATGATGAGATGATGAGATGATGAGATGAGATGGTGCTGGGTATCACAGGGCCCTTTGAGTATACAACCCACTTGCTCTATCCCAAAAGCCCCCCAAGGGGACAGAAGTTACAGCTGCCAAAGAATACATCGTTTGCTGGGAGGTGGAACCCCCAGGAGTTGGAGCAGGGAAAGGATCCCCTGCCCTGATGGGATGTCCCAGCTCTCCCATGCATCAGCAGGACACACCAAACATGCTGAACCACTCATTCCTGCCTGGCAGGACCAAGCAGGCCAAGCAAATTGAACTCTGAAGCAAATGTTTATTGTGGTGAAGAAATGTATATCCCATTTCCCCCTTTTCCCCTCTCTTTTCACATCCCTGTGAGAAGCAGCAACAGTTTCTATGCTGGGTGTTCAACAGGTAGAAAAGATGTTTTCACTCTGCTGCCTTCTGGAGTCCTGCTTTGACAAAGAGGGGAGTTTAATTGTTTATTTACCAAAATGGGGTGAAAAAATAACAACCCTGAACAGTTTCATCCTCCCTAATGAAAACATCTCAGGGAAGCTGCAACCTGCTTAATTTTATTCTTCTACGCTCCTCAGCAGCTCGTACATCTGCCCAACAACGATTTAATTAGGAGAGCCCTCGCTTCCTTTCATGCACGGAGGAGCAGCAAAACAAAAGAGAGCAACAGTTGCATGAAATTATCTCATTCCAGCCTCTTTCAAGACGGAGAAAAGCAAGAGGGTGCTTCCCTTGCTGGGTTGTGGAGAGCTGAAGAGGTTCAGGCTGTGCACTTGTGTGGACAGCTGGTGCTCAGTTGCTCTCAATGCTTCCAAATATTTTCCTTACGCTGCTCCAGGACCAGGCTTGCACAGCAGAAAGGACATTGCTCACCTCTTCCAGCTGCTGAGAATATTTTTGGCCATAAACCTCCTGACATCTCTACCAGTGACTCCCAGTGATGCCTGGAGAGCATCACTCAGGTCCCTTCTGCTGCTGCTGCCCCAGAGCACATGTGACAGAGGGTGATTAGAGGGTTGGAGGGGACATCCAGACCTCCACATCTGGACGGAATGGCCTGATGAGCCTTTTCCCATCATCCAGCTCTGCCTGGCATGGTCCTCTGCTGAGGAGAGGCTGAGTCATGTTCCAAGTGGAGACAGTGTCTGCAAGTGCAAGGAGTTCTCGTGTGACCCAGCTCCTCTTCGCTTTCATCTCCAACACGACACGAAATGGAGTCTCTGAGGACCAGTTTATTACATTTTCTTGGAAATTTCGCCGCCCAAATGTGTTTGATGATTGAGAGAACGCAGGCAAGCCAAGCCAGGGCCAGGGAGGCTGGAGAGCACCAGCGCGTCCAAGTAACGCACTAAAAGGGCAATAATTATCTATCCAGTTCCCCAGAGAAATTAATTCCTCCAAGTATGGCACTTGCGATGGATTACTCAGGCTACTGGTGCTTTCCACACACAGCCTTTCAGGAGGGTGCTTGGGCCAAAGCTGGCAGGAACCTCTCTCCATCCTCTTAACCAGGCTGGAGCTGTTTCCCCCAGCAGATACCCCTCCCCAGGGTTATTTTTGGGAGGCTGGGATGCCAGGGATCACAGAATCATAGAATGGTTTGGGTTGGAAAGGACCCTAAAGCCCGCCCAGTGCCACCCCCTGCCCTGGGCAGGGACACCTCCCACCACACCAGGTTGCTCCAAGCCCCCTCCAACCTGCCCTTCAACCCCTCCAGGGATGGGGCAGCCACAGCTTCTCGGGGCAACCTGGGCCAGGCTCTCACCACCCTCCCACCAAAGAAGTTCTTCCCCACATCTCAGCTCCGTCTCCCCTCTTTCAGTGTCAAACCCTTCCCCCTCCTCCTAGGGCCCTTTAGGTACTGAAGGGGGGACCATGACAAGAAGAGGTGCTTGTGAGTGTCAGAGGTATCCACATGAGGCTAGAGGGTTTTGGGGGAGATCTGTGCCTTTGTCTGAACTTTGGGCCTGAGCCAAGAGCAATTCAGTTGCCCAAGCCCAAGGTGAGAGCTATTGCTCCCCAGGTCAGGTCTCCACAGGAGCTGAGCACCAGGAGCACATGCAGATTCCAGGACACAGCTTGGGACCTGCATCTGGAGGGGACTCCTGGCCCAGCCACTGCTCCCAGCCAAGGAGGATGTTTTCAGGCAGGTGCTGATAGCATTCCTCCTCCGTCTTCTCCAAGCACTTTCTGGAAATGAGTCAACAGCCGCACTGGCCCATCCATCAGTCTGTCCTCCAGCCGCCCGAGGAGGAAATGGACGCAGGGGGGTGAAGTCTTTTTAGATTCGCTAAAAGCACATCCCTCTTCCTGCCTCACTCCTCTGTTCGTGAGAGGGGAGAGGGCAGAGAAAAGATGCACCTGGACTAGGAGGTGGAGACATTGGCCATAGCTTATGTCCCTGGGGAGGCTTTTGACCATGATGGCCTTTCTTCTACTGAGCAAGGATGCTCCTTACCCCAGGCACAACCCAGTGCAGCCTAATTGCAGGGAGAAAATCCAGGTGACAGCATCTGCTTTCCATTCTCTTTCCCCCCCATCCAACACACAGAGGGTTGACACGGTTCTTTCAAGCCCATCAACAGCCTCCAGGTCCAACCCTGGTCTCCCAGGGCTGGATGGGCTCAGGGATGCCCCACTGCCACCCTTGTCCCAGGCAAAGTTCACTCCGTTCCCTCCAACCAGCCTGTGCAAGAGCCCAGGGAGCTGGAGGAGGTGGCAGACACAAGGCAAGAACTATCAGAGTTTGTGTCTCCTAATGAAAAAAGGAACCAGGTAACCATGGTAACACCCAGCAGGGAAACCATGGAGACCACACTAAAGGTGTGGGGCAGCAGGTACTGCCAGGAGGGAGGTTGTCCCTGTCCTTGAAGGGCGCTGAGCTTCCTCACCACCTGTAAAGTCCCACAGGGTGAGAAGAAGTGGCTCTGTTGTCTCCCAAGGTGGTGGAAAATAAAGTCCTGGGCACGAGCGAGCTGCCAGCCCGCTGGTAAAAGCACAAGGGCTGGAGCTGGAGGAGACAACCCAGTGCCAAGAAGCTCTGAAGCCCCAGCAGTGCCTGGAGGGCCTGGGACTGGCAGGGTGTGAGGCTGGGATGTCTGTGGAAATGCTGGGACCCCAAAGCAAGCAGGGACCCTTGTGAAAGCTGTTAGGAGAAAGGTGTTAGGACCTGGTCCCCCGCTCCTTCCTAACCCTGCTCATCCCAAACTACAGAAAAGGACCAAGCATCACTTTTCCCTTCATCCCCTCAGCACCAGCACCCTCGGGGAAGCTGCAAAGTCATTTTCTGCCACCTTCATCCTTGCGTATCGAGAGGCTCCAGCTCTTTGAAGTGGGAGATTCTCCAACGTCTCCACTTCCCACAAGCAGAGCTGCTCATTTCAAGACAAAGACACCTGCCCCCTCTGTTAATCTCCCCCCAGATCCAGCAGAACCCTAGGGATCCCAGCGAAACGGTGTTTTCTCTGCGGCTCTGGCCCAGTGACAACTCTTTAAAACCCCGCTGTGTGCTCCTCCTGGTTTGTGTTTAGGATAAGTGTGATCTGCAGCAGGAATGAGGGGAGACAAATGGGTTATTTCACTCACGTCTAATCCATTGCCCTGGGAAACCCGCTCTCTGAAGCTGCTGTAATTGAAAGGAGGACGTTAACAAGAGCAGAGCAGGGTAAATAAGGGATAATTCGGTTTAGCGACTGGACCGAGGAGTCAAAACCCCCAGTTATGCTGTGACGAGGGATATTCATTAAGCATATGCAGCATTCATTAAGTATATGTAGCATACTCTGGTTTGGATTTTCTTATGCCTCCTAGCAGGCTATGCTGGCTGTGAGAGATGGAGAAAAAGGAGAAAGAAGGAATCTTATTGTGTTATCCAGGGAGCAGCACGTGCAACTGGGGAACCAGCCACAGCCCTTCAGACCCCAGCGACGTGTGGGGACAAGGCAGGGAGGGAAATACAAAATCTCTTCCCTCTCCCAGGTCCAGCTGGAGACGTTGTACCAGGAACCTGGCTCCTGGGGAAGAGCAGGAGGACCTGGAGGAGCGTGGATGCTCTCTGGGTACCACCGAGCTCTGGTCACAGAATCACAGCATGATATGGGGTTGAAAGGGACTTGTGGAGACCATCTCCTCCAACCCCCTGCCAGAGCAGGTCCACCCGGAGCAGGTCCCACAGGAACATGTCCAGGTGGGTTTGAATGTCTCCAGAGAAGGAGACTCCACCACCTCTCTGGGCAGCCTCTTCCAGGGCTCTGCCACCCTCACAGTGAAGAAGTTCCTCCTGATATATAAGTGGAACTTCTTACATTCAACTTTGTGCCCATTTCCTCTTGTCTGTCACCACTGAAAAAAGACTGGCCCCATCCTCCTGACACCTACCCAGGTCGTGCGAGGTGACACCGCCGTCCAGGAGCAAGCGAGCCCAGCTTGTTGGAGACACCTCCTGCCCAGGGAAAACATCTGTCCTGCCAAGGGAGAGACACGCAAGGGCCTTGGAGGATGATCAGAAAACCACCTTGAGCTTCCCATGGAGGGTCTGGGGGGTTGGACATGTTTTCCCCCGTCTGCAGAGAGCAGCATCTTCCATGCAGACAGCACAGCGACTCCAGGAGAGGCAGATGCCTGGTGTTAACCCGTCTGCTATGCTGCGTCTGAAGGGGATTAGATATGCAGGGCACGCAGCCATGACTTCCCTTTCTTTTTTTTTTTTTTTTTTTAATTTTCTCTTTGTCGTTTCCCCTTTTCTAATCATTTTTCACACTTTAGGGATTAAACGCCTTGTTAGAAAATTCCCGTTAGGCGTATCTCACGCCCCTGAATGAGACGACACGAGGGGAATGGTTCCACGTGGGCTGTGAGTAACGCCTGTGTTCCCTCAACAAAGGCACGACACACGTTGAGATTTCAGAATTGCTGCTCCTTGTCTGCCCGGCGGGAAGGGAAACGCACGTTCCTGCAGGGAGGTGAACGAATGTCTCCAAGCCCCACGCTGCCCAGCATTCCCAGAGCCAACCTTAAATCACAGAATGATATGGGGTTGGCAGGGACCTCTGGAGGTCACCCAGTCCAACCCCCTGCCAGAGCAGGTCCACCCGAAACAGGTTGCACAGGAATGTGTCCAGGGGGTTTTGAATGTCTCCAGAGACAGAGACCACTGACCCATGTCCCTCAGCACCACGTCTGCCCGGCTTTGAAATCCCTCCAGGGATGGGGACTCCACCACTGCCCTGGGCAGCCTCTGCCAAGGATTCACAACCCTTTCCATAAAGAAATTGTTCCCAATATCCATCCTAAACCTCCCTGGTGCAACTTGAGGCCATCTCCTCTTGTTCCATTGCCTGTTCCTTGGGAGAAACACTGACCCTCACCTCAATACAACCTCCTTATCTTCTCCCCACCACCCAGGCTCAGACATCTGCTGGGCCCTGGCCTGGGCACCACATTTAATTCCCTTTAAGTGTGGCCCGAGCTCCTTTAGGACTGAGCAGGGTACAAACAATATGACTATCATATGAGCATCGTATGTGATTACCAGGGCTGGAGGCTATGCAGCCCTTCCAGAGAGCAGGATGTGGTCCTACTTGATGTTCATGATAGTTCCTGAAGTTCTTGATAGTTCCTGAAGTTCTGATAGTTCCTGAAGAACTACCCCAACTATTCTCCTAAAGCCCTCTTTTGGACTTCCATGCAAAACTGCAAAACTTCTTTCAAGGGCAAATCCCCTTCCTGACAGCAGTGACTCGGGAAGATGCTGGGTTTCTGCACCCACCGTGGGTTCCCCGAGCCCCGGGGTGGCTGTGGAGGAGGCAAAGCTGCCATGTCCCAGCCACAGTGAGGACATCCTGGTTTTTCATCTGTGAGGAGCTGGGAATTGGCTCTGGACTCATGCGAAAGGCTGTCCTCTGCCAAAGCAACCCCACGGGGGGACTTGGCCACCCCTGACCTCACCTCCACGCAGCTTCCCCAAACATCTGCAGAACCCAGGAAGGATTCACTGGGATTTTCTCTCTTCTTTTGGCTCAAAATACAAACAAATCATGAAGCTGAAGACTCAGCTTTTTTTCTTTTTTTCACATCTTCCCTGTTGCTTTCCTTATTATCTTTCTTGAGGGTTTTTTTTTTTTTTTCCCCTTGCTTTGTAGTTTTCCCAGCCCTGGGAAAGCTGCAGAGCGGTGAAAGGAGCTGTCAAAGCCGTTTCTTACAGACAAGAACTGAGAAGACCGTCTATTTGCTTAAGAACTGCTCCCAGATTTTGCTTTCTTTCCCCCCTGCCAGCTCCAATCGCCCTGGCTGAATCCTGACCTTGCATTTTCAGCTGGCGCTTGCTTTTCCCTCTCCCCACCCCAGGGCAGCTCTGTTCTTTCCAGCAGAGCTTCCCCCAGGCAACCCCCCAAGAAGACTCCTGCCCTGGGCTAACAGCTGCGCTGGAGCTTGTTTGCCAAAAATAAATAAATAAATAAATAAATAAATAAAAAACAAATAGATGATATGGGGTCCCCGAATCGGTCACGGCTGTGTGGCCTCGGGTAGGGTTTGCACCTTGCATCACCCCCAACCCAAAGAGCAGGTCCCTAAAAGCAATGATGCACAGGGGGCTGCCCCATATAAGAGGGGGGGGGGGGGGCAAAGGAGGAGAAGTGGCTGGGAAGGGGGAAAAAATTCAAAGGATGGTAATAAGATGGCCCCAAAATGTCTCCCTGTACCCATGGGGTCATACATAAAAAATTGTGCCACTCTCAGCTGTATAATTACAAGTCCCTGTCTGGGAAGAGGCTTCTCCTTTCCCAGGGTGCTGTCGCATCAAGGACATATTAATGAAGAGCCCCATTTAATTACTTCCCCTCTGCAGGACAGATGGCACGGGCAGGGGGTGGGGGTGGGAGACAGATGTTCACGGCGAGCCCACAGCAAGGGGTGGGGGTTCCCAAATTGAGACCCAAACCCAGCAAGGAACTGGGAGATACTGGGAAAGAGGATGCCTCTGCCCAGACCCCTGGGACAGCCGGACGTGAGCCCATCCCAGAGCCCAAGAAGTCCCAACAAGGGTCCAGCAGTTGCCATCACCAATTTCCATTGCCCTAACCGTGTAATTACTGGGATTACACTGATTAGAGAAAAGCAGGGCAGATGCAAGAGGGAAGAAATGTGTTTCACTTAATACCCCTATTTCACTTAATGCCACAAATTTGCTGTTGGAGGAAAGAGAGGAGCATCTGGGGACAACTTCCTTCAGGGGGGGGGGTTGGAGACACTCCCCGGGGGCCTTTCTCCATCCCTCATCCCACTGCAGTCATGGAGCAAAGCAAACCGTGCTGGGACGTCTCCCTCCTGCTTGTCTCAGGCAGGATTTTTCTGGGATATTTATGATCTTCAGAAAAAATTATATTGTTTCTCCCGGTAGGTAAAAACCGAGCCACCTTGCCTTTTCTACAACCAGAGAGAGTCTGTTGTTGGGGCCCATCCAGGTTTCCTCCTGACGTCAAGAGCATCCATCACCTGTCCGGGACATAAAATATGGGAAACCATACAAAGGCAAACATCCAGGCTGGAAACACGCTCCTCCGTCCCAAGGAACAGCTGAAAAAGTCAAAAGGAAAAAGATTGAGTTGTGCTTAAGGAATCAAACAATTGCTTTGGAGGATTTAATTAAAATCCAGGAACTGAATATATTTAGATACACTGTCAGTCTGAATTACACCGAGTGTCTTTGACTTTCACATGTTTAATTAAAGTTCCTTGCGTGACGGGCTGCACAAATCTCACGGCTCAACTTTACAAGCTCCTGGAACAAATGCTTTAAGAGTGAAGAGCTCTCGGGGGCATTAAAAGTTAAAAGAAAAGTGAAAAAATGGGAGGAGCGTTGCGTAGGAGGGGTGGGGCAGAGCGGTGTGTTTCGGGGAGGTTTTTTTTTGCTTTCTGGATATTGATTGATATCGATGGACCCCGCACCATACCCACCCCCCCAGCCTTCCTGATGAGATTTGGGGGGAAATGCCCCATTCCCACATCCCCATCGGATGCTGCACTTGCGTTTCGGCTGGGACAGAGTTAATTTTCTTTCTAGTCCTCACTGTGTTTTCAGATTGTGGTACAAAAGGAATGTCGATAGCACATACTGTTCTAGCTGCTGCCAGGTGATGCTGATATTTTTCCAGGACTTTTTTTTTTCAGCTTCCTAGGGGAGCTGAGAAGGAGCATAGACAGAAGGACGGAATGGCCAATGGAATATTCCGTACCCTAGAAATTATGCTCGGAATATAAATGGAGTCAGCTGGGGGGTGAGCACTNATTAGTAGTATTTTTATTATTATTATGGTTATTTTCCTTTTCTGATGTTGTTCTATTAAACTGTCATTATCTCAATCCACAAGTTGTTTTTTCTTTTTTTTCATAGAATCATATAATCACAGAGTGATTTGGGTGGGAAGGGACCTTAAAGCCCCCCCAGTGCCACCCCCTGCCCTGGGCAGGGACACCTCCCACCACACCAGGTTGCTCCAAGCCCCCTCCAACCTGCCCTTGAACCCCTCCAGGGATGGGGGGTGGCTCCCTTTCCCCTCCTTTTCTCTCTCTTCTCCCTACCCTTCTGGGGGAGGGAAAGAGGGGGGTAAGTGAGGGGCTGTGCGGGTCCCACTTGCCGTCTGGAGTTAAACCACAAGAATTTGGCAATCTCTGCCCACGGCGCCCACATCCCTGCACCCCAAGAGCCGGCAGCGGGGACAGGCAGCATCACTGTCCTGCCCCCCCCAAACCCTCCTGGGGCTGGGACAGAGCAACAGATGAGGATATTTATTCAGGGCTGAGATGCTGGTGCCAGGCAGTGCCTCACCGGTGCCCCACCTGTTTCGGGGGGAAAAAAAAAAACACATTTAAACCAAGCTCAGTGATGCCAAAACCACCCGGGCTGGGCGCCAGGCGGCCCCCCCACCTCCCCGTGCCTGCTGTCACCACGGTCACCCCCGCGCTGCCTGAGAGCCCGGAATAATGACCCTGTGTTTTAACATCTCTCCCCGCTGTTTTTCGCCTTCCCCACTTGACATTTGGAGTTATGTAAACACGCCCAAACGGGGCAGACTTTGTGCTTTTTCTTTCCACTCCAGCGGCACCACTAAGATCACCCCCACGGCGGCCGCGGCGTCTCAGCCAGGAGCATCGCCAGCCTGGCACAACCATGCCTCCCCCCAGAACGCCCTGCACCCCCCCAAAATGCCCTGCATCCCCCTCCAAACACCCTGCCTTCCCCTCAGCTTCCTCCTCCACGGGTGGGAGCATCCCCAGCCCCAACACCAAATTCCCTCGGGGAATTCTTGCCCCGAAGAGCAGATCTCCTCTGGGAAAGGCTCCCTTGGAGCATCCCGAGACTGGGCTTTTTCTGGCTGGGGGGAAAGAGGAAAACATTCAGTCCCCATCCATTCCCAATGGGCAATGCCTTTTGGTTCACTGATATTTTTTGGTTTTTTGCAGCCCCTTCCCAGTGGCCAGGAATCGTGCTGGTTCTTAGTGATGAGACTCTCCTGATGTGATAATTAATTTATTTTTTTTTCTAGCAGAGGGCAGCTCTGCCGTGCCATGCACCGCCACGAGCACAGACGCCTCCTGTGCAGTTACACATCTCCCTGCCTTGCTGCATCCTCTGAAATCATCGGATCATCAAATCACAGAATGGTTTGGGTGGGAAAGGACCTTAAAGCCCCCCCAGTGCCACCCCCTGCCCTGGGCAGGGACACCTCCCACCACACCAGGTTGCTCCAAGCCCCCTCCAACCTGCCCTTCAACCCCTCCAGGGATGGGGCAGCCACAGCTTCTCGGGCCAACCTGGGCCAGGCTCTCACCACCCTCCCACCAAACAAGTTCTTCCCCACATCTCAGCTCCATCTCCCCTCTTTCAGTGTCCAACCCTTCCCCCTCCTCCTAGGGCTCCCCTCCCTCATCAAGTCTCCCTGGTTTTGTCTAGACGGTGTTTTTGCCAAGAAAGGTTGGATCAGGTGACCCTTGAGGTCCTTTCCAACCTGGGGTTCTACGATTCTACCATTCTGTGATTCCATGATTAATTTGGGGTTCTGGCCCTCATGCCTTGCCGCTCTCTCCCTCCTCCCCAGCAGAAATCTCCCCTCCTTGGGAAACCAAACCAGCCCCCCTCGAGGCGAGAGGACGGGCTCTGAGCATCCTCCACTTCTTATTTATTCCTGCAGCGTCCCCGGCGCGGAGCGAAGGGGGGAGACGGCCAGAGTCTGGTCTGGCCATGCGTCTGCCACGGATCATTTGAGACGAGCCCTTCTGCGTTTCGGGAGGGCTATAAAACGCTCCCCCCAGCCTCTCCCTGGGGCCGCCGCCGCAGTCACGAACCCGCCGAGCAGGCAATAAAGAAGACACGGCCGTGCGTGTTCCCCCCCACAGCAGGTTGCCGATGCAGACTCCCCCCCTCCCCAGCCCCCCGAGCCCCCCCAGCACCACCAGGGAAGGGCTCTGCTTCGCCTTCCTACCACTGGATTTTGCACGGGGGTGGGGGGCAGAGAGGGTTGTTGTTTGGGGTTTTTTTGGTTTGGTTTTGTTTTGTTTTTTTTTCCACATCAGGAGTTGGAAAACAAACGCTTTTTTTTTTATTATTATTATTATTACGGATCATTTGTTTTATGCAAATCTCCAGCAGCCCTGCCTAACGCCAGGCGTGCTCGGTGGCGCTGGCTGCCTGCAAAGGCAATAAAACACATCTCCCAGCCCAAACCAGCTCCAGTCTAAACACGGGAACTGGGGGGGTGACAAAGCTGGTGTCACCGGCTGGGGGTGTGTGTTGGGGGGAGCTGGAGCAGGGAAAGATTAAACAAGTTGTCAAAGATGGTAAAAGAGCATCAGATCGATCCTGTAAACATCCACCTGCCCCGCTTCCGCAGCCAGGAAAAACCACGGGGAAAAACAGGGTGCAGACCTGGGTTAACCCTTGCCGGGTTAAACGGTGCCAAACGATGCCCCGGCTGATGTCTAGGGGGGACCCCACCTTGAGGAAGGGTCTGGGATGGGATCTGGGAGCAGATGGAGTGGAGAAGGGGCAGGGAGAGGAGGTTTCTCAGGGGCAGAAAAGAAGAAGGAGGAGGAAGAGGATGAGGAGAAGGAGGAGGAGGATGAGAAAGAGGAGGAGGAGGAGGATGAGAAAGAGGAGAGGGGGATGAGAAAGAGGAGGAGGAGGAGGAGGAGGCGGAGGAGGAGGAGGATGGGGGCTTGCTCCAAGCTAAACTGTGTCTGGACAAAATCAACCTGCGTTTGCAGAACACTGAGCCTGACTTAATTAATGGGAGACGCTGGAGGGTGGGAGGAGGGCAGTAAACAACCCTGTCATTTATCCCTGACATCTCTGCTGCGGTGGATCACAGAGTCACAGAATAGTTTGGTTGTGAAGGGACCTTTAAAGACCAGCCAGTCCTACCCCCTGCCATAAACAGGGGACATCTTCAACCAGACCAGGTTGCTCAAAGCCCCGTCCAACCTGGCCTGGAATTTTCCAGGGATGGGGCATCCCACACCTCTCCAGGCAACGTATGATTGAAGAGATGAAGAGGATGAAGGGTTTTCCTTCCCTTTCTCCACTTCTTTTTTCTCCACTTCCTTTTCTCCCCATCTTTGTGTGAAGGGCAGGAATCTCTGCCGGTATTCAGGGTGTATTCAAATTTTCCAGGCAGGTTTGACCAAGACCCACAGCAGATGCTGTGAAAGCCACATGGATGAGCTGGGGCATCCTCCTGTGGATCCAGAGATGCTTGGAGGCCAGCAGATAAAGTGAGCAGGGGTGAGCGTGGGTCCTCTTCCCAGCAGCTCACAGGTGACATGGCTTCAAGGTGACAGCAGCTTCCAACAGCGCACACAGGTGACATGGAGACGTGGCACCAAGTGGGCTGGGACACTCAAACCCAGCCTGCAGCCTGACAAGGTGAAAAAGGGGGTCCCACTGGGTGAGCTGAGATGAGCAGCTCCTCACCTCATCCTGTTCAAGAGCAGCCACCCCTTCAATGTGGCCAACACAGCACCCCAGGATGGTGGCATGCACGACGTGGTCCCCAAACCACAGCCACAAAGATGCACCCAGTCCCACGTAGACCTCTTTGCCATGAAACCTTGCTCAGGGTAGAGGAACATCTTCACCTGCAGCTTGGAGGAGCTGGTGTCCCCTTCCCTAGAGCTGCAGGAGAGTTCTTGGGATGTCCCTTAGGTTTTATGAGGATTTCAACTCTCTTCGTGTGTGTTGGTGTGTTGGTGACACTCACACTGTGAGGAAATTCCTCTCCATCAGCGCTGCGACCGTGTCCCTGTTCCTCCTCCTGAATCCGGTGGTGGATCCCACCAGCCAGCGGTGCAGCTCCTGGACCTGGGAATCACAGGGTGCTCCCAGTGACACCAAGGTCACCTTTGAGGTGGTGGCCCTCAAGTTTCTGCTGTGGCAGCGCACCTCAGAGCTCCCTGGCGTGTTTTAACGACTGACGACATCGTACCGGCTGCGCACCGCCTTATATAGCCCTCCCTGACACTTTGGATTTTATCCCTTCATCATCTTCTTGATGGTTGGAACTTTTCCAGCCAAGTGATATTCTTTCGGCAAATGCAGTCCCTGGAGCTCCACGTTTCACTATGTTTTTTTTTTCCAGTATCTCAGGTTCAGTGAACTTTTGCTGGTCCCCGGGGCTTTGCTTGGCCTCTCTGCGGAGCATCCCGGGATGGTTCTCCCACCACCTCCAAGCCATCCACCCAGCTTGGCTCCAGTGGTCCTCGTGGGGCAGGGCGCTGGGTCCCTGCTGAGGGTGCCCTGGACCACCAGCTCCTCCACCCAGGTGTTATAGAAAAAAAATTAGTGGAAACTTAGCACCACTCGTGGCTTAAATATGAACAGCTAGAGGGGACAAAGCCTATAGATGGTGGCGTGTCAACTGTAACCACCCTGTTACAACATGCCGGACGGCTAATTACAGAGCCAGCTGAAGCCTGAACTAAGAGGTGGATGTCATAGAAGAAAGTGACCACGTAGCAACCACTTAGAAATGAAATAGCAAACGAATCAAACCAATTAAAAGCAAGAAGACCCCAGACCCCAATATTAGTCTTGGTCCCAACCGTGGCATGAGGGGTGGGGAACTTCCACTGTAAGGGTATAATTGCCCGGGGATCTCTTTGTTTGGGGTCCTTCTTTGGAGACACCCAGCTCTGGAGTTATTAATAAAAAGTATTTTCATAAAGGAATCCGGGAAATTGTGGAAACCAGGAGTCAAGCCCCATGATGGTGGCTGGCACATGGGATTTCCATAACAGGACCCCCCAGCAGGTTTCTCATGTCTCTTCATGGGGTCTGCAGGTAGCCCCCCAACACCATCACCTCCTCAGGGACCTCCTTGGGATGAGCCCAGTGGGGTTTCCCAGGAGTCCAGGGGGTTCAGCGTGGGCAGGTCTCAAGGAATGATCTTTAAGGTCCCTTCCCACCCAAACCATTCTGTGGTTCGATGACCTCGTGGCACCAGAGTGGGACAAAACACAAGTGGAGATGCAGAGAGGCAAATCTGGTGTCCAGCTGGGAACCCAGCCCAAAGGACTGGGGGCCCCATAACCCACCTTCTGCCTGAGGTGACCACCGAGCACGGTTTGCAAGCTGCTGGTGCCCTCTAAAGGGAGAAGCACAGGGGAAAAAAGTCCCATTAGGCTTGTTCCCAGGACAGACACCCTGCTGCAAGACAGATGTCTTCTGCTTTAGCAGGGATTTGGTGTGTGTGTGTGTCTCCTTCCACCAGCAGCATTACCCCGGCACCCTGGTCTTGACCCTGTGAGATGCCAGGGCTGCAGAGCAAAGGGACCTGACCATCAAAGCCCTGATGAGCATAAGAGAGCCACAGAAACCCTGAGAGAGGTTTTAAGGATATAAATTTGAGGTGTTTGTAATTTGCTCCTTCTTCTAAGGAGGGTTTTACAGCTCCCAATGGCCAAAAAAAATATTAATGTACTTTATCAGGATGGTGTTATTCCTCAGCCCCCCCAAGATTGCCACCCTGCTGGTGGGGTCAGCCCATCTGCTGCAGTCCCAAACCCTTGTGCCATGGGGAAAACACCAGAAAACGGGGCCGTTTGCTGGATCTGTGCACTTGGGAAGAGGGAGGGGAGATGCTCCCACCCTCCTGGGCTGATGGAGAACAGATATCATGGATACGAGACCTCTGGGGAGGGGGTATGGGCTAAAAAAGCCCATAATTCACCCTAATGCTCCAGCTCTGGCAGGGAAAGCTGGGCAAGGTGATGCTGCAGGACCTTGGCCTTCCTCTACCTTCAACATTTCCTATTAAAGGCATTGGGAAACGTGGCGAGGATGGAATGCGCCCTCGGGAGGGTTTAGGTGCTCACACGCTGCAAACATCTTCACTTCTCCTCGTGCCCAAGGGCTGCCGAAACAGGGAAACACCAGAACTGGCTGTTCAAAACTTCTGGAAGGGCCGAGGTGTTCTCGGTGCCTTCCTGAGGGAGGTGGAGGGGAGAAGGAGCCAGGAAAGACATTGGAGCTGCTCTTGCCTCCGTTAGACGGGACACAATAATCGCCAGCATGGTTTAAAGCTTGGAAAACCCACCCCGATGTTCTCAGGAAGGTTTCTTCACCACGGGATACTTTTGAAATCTGTTTTTGTTCACTTTTCTGTACTTCATCCCTGCAGGGTGTATTCAGACAACCTTCTTTTCACTCCTGCCAGGCACCAAACCTGCACTGTCCCCTCCAGCCACCACGGTCCTGCACTTGAGGACGTGCTGGGCAGGGACAAAGCTTGTCCCAGGATAAAAATAGTCCCTGTGGTGGGTATTTTCAGTAAGATCACCTCCCCTGCCAGCTCCCTGCCCAGCAGCCCTTCCTGGGGACACGGTGAGGGACGAGTCATCTCCTGGCACTGTGGTTTGGTAACCCCTGGGCTCCCTGGCTGCTGCCACCATGGATGGGGGACAAGAGCGAGAAGTTTCCCGAGGATGGTGTGTGGGATCCCCCAGATAAACAGGTTTGGGAGCACAAAAGGCAAAACTCACCTGGCTTTGAGAGATGGCAGCCCAGAAAGCCCCCCGCACCCTGGGCTGCATCTCCAGCAGGGCCAAGGGGGGGATTCTGCCCCTCTGCTCTGCTCTGGGGAGACCCCCCCCAGTGCTGCCTCCAGCTCTGGGGCCACCAACAGCAGAAGGACATGGAGCTGTTGGAGCGGGGCCAGAGGAGGCCCCGGAGATGCTGGGAGGGCTGGAGCCCCTCTGCTGGGAGGGGGGGCTGAGAGAGTTGGGGGGGGTCAGCCTGGAGAAGAGAAGGCTCTGGGGAGACCTTGGAGCCCCTGCCAGTCCCTCAAGAAGGGGGGCTCCAGGAAAGCTGTGGAGGGACTCTGGATGAGGGAGGGGAGCCCTAGGAGGAGGGGGAACAGTAACTTCCCAAGGATTAGGAGGCCTTACCTGAGAGAGAGGGTAATTAAGAGACCCACAGATGGTGTTTGTCATGCTTTAAGATCACAGCTACTGCATGTTCCATCCAGCTGATGGGGACTAAGTGCTGCTGCCCTTCAAAAGCTCGGGTTTAACACACCAAGGAAAGTCTGGTGTTTGGCCTTTGCACCACTGGCACAAAGTGAATTTCTTCACCTGGTCCAGTGGGAGGTGTCCCTGCCCAGGGCAGGGGGTTGGAACTGGATGGTCTTTAAGGTCCCTTCCAACCCAAACCATTCTGTGATTCCATGATTCTTCCTCATGGCTGCTGGACGCGTCCTCCCTTCCTTGTAGATGCTGCTCGGTTGATCTTGGCCAAGGAACAAGCTCTAAAAAGCATGCACGGCTCTGTCTGACTGCGAGTGGTGACCTGACTGGAGTTTAAAGTGATTTTGGAAATGCACTTTAAAAACACAAGGACTTTCCTTGGTGTGTTAAACCCGAGCTTTTGAAGGGCAGCAGCACTTAGTCCCCATCAGCTGGATGGAAGGTGGTGGCCGGGGAGTCAGGAGGAGATGAGTTTAAAAGGGTTATTTCGCTTCAGGTGTCAGCGAGTGGGGGAAAGAAAAAATCAATAAAAAGCTGCTAAATCTCTGGGTTTCCAAAATAGCTGCTGCAAAGAGCCCCTCGTTTCTGGCGTATTTTTGTGCTTTGAATCAGGAATGGGAACCAGATGGGAGAATGGGGTGGCAGAGGGGCAAGGACACGAGTCTTCTCCTGTCCCCCTCATCTCCTGCCCCTGCCTCCCTCCCAGCAGAGCAGGAGATGGAGCTCTGGTGCAGAAGAGGGGTCAGGGCCCCTTCTCCAGCCCCGTGGGCAAAGGACATGGGCTGGCACCCAGGGAAATGCTCTTCAGAGGTAACCAGATGTCTCACTCTTGCAAGGGTGCTCGCTGGTGGCCCAAAGGTGCCAGACTCCTCATGAATGGGTGGCACACAGGGGCAGAGCTCCCAGCTGTCACCACCAGTGGCAGACCTTGTCCATGCCCTACGACAACACCCACTTCCAAAATCACTGGAGGAAAAAATGTCTTCTCAAATAAATTAAACATTGCCTCTTGCCCACGCTGGGACACTGTCCTACCAAGCCTGACATGGCTTAATCCATCCTAACGTGCTCTCCAGGGAGCACAAGCCCCCTAGGAGGATGGAGGAATTAGGGCCCCTTCCTCCCGGCAAAGCACACCCTCCCCAGACTCAATGTCCCTGTAGTCAGTCATCCTCAGAGCAGTTTTCTTCTGCAGGTTTCTCTGGCAGCTTCTTGAAACCGTGTTGAATTTTGCTGCGTGCAGCAGCTTGGGAAGGGGAGCCCAATGGTTGAGAAGATTCACCCCATTGGGTTTGCTTTGAGCCTGACGTGATAACCTCCCAGGGTGGTGTTATGCTCTTGTATGGGTTGAGAGAGTGGACAACCAACCTCACTGACCTTCTGCACTGGCCCCCAACCTCTCTTTTCCAGGCTGATGGGCTCTGGCTTGCACAGCCATTTCTTGCAGGAATGCTCCGTGGACTTCCAACTGCTCTGACGTCCTTCTCTAAACCTTCTCTTGCTCCAGCATCTCCCCATCTCCTGCTCCAGCATCTCCTGGAGGCAGAACAGCCATGCCATGCACAAGCAGCAGGGAGGTGGCCCCCAATGCTTCCTGCTCTCCCCTCCACTCTTTACCTAATTATTCCTGCAGGCTGATTTGCTTTTTTGACCACTGCTGGCCACTCAACTGCTACAAGCCCATGGTCTGGCTGCTGGGTGGTACTGCTGGGCTGAGAGCCCGTGAGTCATTCAGCGGCATCTTCCTCAAAGACTCTCCTGCAGCCTTATCTTGGTTACCCTGGAGGATTTCATGCCATCCACAAGCTTATAGAATGGTTTGGGTGGGAAGGGACCTTAAAGCCCCCCCAGTGCCACCCCCTGCCCTGGGCAGGGACACCTCCCACCACACCAGGTTGCTCCAAGCCCCCTCCAACCTGCCCTTCAACCCCTCCAGGGATGGGGCAGCCACAGCTTCTCGGGNGTGTCAACCCTTTCCCCCTCCTCCTAGGGCTCCCCTCCCTCATCAAGAGCCCATCATCCTCCCATCTGAGGTCACTGGTGACTACACTGGTGACTAAGAATCCACGTGGTCTTCCCCACCACCTCAACACTTCAGCAGCCCTCCCAGCCCAGGTGAGAGGGTCCTGGGTGACCCCACCTCATAGCTGGAGAAGCTGCCTGGTGGGCAGCTGCCCCGTGTATCCTTGAAGTCCACACACAAAGACCATCCTTGCCATGTGCAGGCAGGTCCCCATGGCACACAGAGCACAAGACAGCATTCAGCTCCCTTGCCTTTATTTTCCCGTTGTTCCTCTCCTGGCTGGAAAATCAGGTTTCCACCGAGGGCAGGGTGGAAGCCGTGGCTTAGGCTCGGCACTCGAAAAAGCTGTCTCGCATGGCTCTTTCCTTAGAGGGGACCCTCTTCCCCGAGGGGAAGGTCTGGTAGGCCCGCAGGTTCGTCGGTGACAATCGCAGCAAATGCCAGCGGGTCTTCGCGCTGAGGGGTGGGCTGGGGAGGAGAAGAGCATCGAGGAAGATTACGAAGGTGGAGGCAGAAGTAAGGAGGCACAGGCAGGGGTTCCAGAGGTGCAGGCAGGAGTTCCAGGGGTGCAGGCATGGCTTGGATCTAGGGGTGTGCTCCAAGAGCACGCAGGCACCCTTCACCCCAGTAGAGCAGCAGAAGCTGGTCAGTTTGCAGTGTTGTCCCCCCAAGAGGATGTGTTTGATCTGACCTTTCACTGGGCTGATGCAACCCCAGGGCTCCCCATTCCCAGCTCCATGCACCGAGGCCAACAGTGTGAGGTTCAACAGGGCCAAGTGCTGGGTCCTGCACTTGGGTCACACCAACCTCATGGATGCTCCGGGCTTGGGAAGAGTGACTGGAGCTGCCCGGTGGAAAAGGACCTGGGGATGCTGGTTGACAGCCGACTGAATATGAGCCCCAGGTGACCACTAACATCCTGGCCTGTACCAGCAACAGTGTGGCCAGCAGGGGTGGGGATTTTACACTGAAAGAAGGGAGGTTTATCTGAAGCCCTCTGAAGATGACTGGAGGCTTTTTTTTTTTCTGGATTTCACTCTCCTGTTGAGCCACAGGAATAAAGCACTAGAGGGCACCCACGTATTTCTGCTGGCGGCTGCTCCCACCGCAGCTCAGCTCCTGGTCCTGGGCTGGCAGCGCTGTAGGTGCACTTTCAGCCCCATTTTGGGTCCAGTGGAATCACCCCAGGAGACCAGCGCTGTGCTCGGAGCTCCAGGCAAGAGGGAATTTTGGATGCCAGCTATAACCGGCGTTGGTTGAG
>QJSC01017201.1:64573-157742 GCA_003697955.1 Calidris pygmaea
GGGACCCAGGGTCTGCCCGGATTTCTCCTAAGGGCGCAGCAGCTTGGCTTCTGCTCGGATCCGCACCAGCTCCAAAGCTTTCTGAGGGAAGCTGCAAAAAAAAAAAGAGGAAAAAAAAGCCCCTCTCCAGGGTTGCACAACCCCAGCAGCCGCCTTTTCCGAGCCCCCCCGAGGGCTTGGGGTGTGAGGTCCCTTTGTGGGGCTGGATCTGTCCCCCCCC
Organism: Calidris pygmaea; assembly: GCA_003697955.1. Classification (NCBI taxonomy): domain Eukaryota; kingdom Metazoa; phylum Chordata; class Aves; order Charadriiformes; family Scolopacidae; genus Calidris; species Calidris pygmaea. Next base: position 64,794 of record QJSC01017201.1, read on the forward strand.
GCAGGTGGGAGCCCACCGTTGGGCAGAGGCGGGTGTGGGATGGTTTGGCAGGGACAGAAATTCCCTGCTCCCCTGCTCTTCCCGCGGGAGAAGGAATCTCCATCACCTCCCAGCCAGCGCTGCCTGAAGTGGCCCTCCCCGCGCTGCCTTAATGACCACAATGTCATTAAAAAAGCGTAATTGCCCCCTTATTTCCCTGTCCTTACCTCCCAGCATCAGTCTCTGGGATCAGGTCATACCCCCCGGCCAGCTTGAAGCCCGGAGAGATCCCAGCCCTAAGCCACCCCCTGGGGACATCCCCCCACCTCCCTTGGCAGTAGGGAGGGCACATCTGTAGGGGGACCAACAGTTTCCCAGTGAGCCCCAGGAGGACCCATCTTTCCCATCCTGAGCTTGCCCGGTCCCAAACCCAGCGCACAGTCCCTGTTGGACAGGCAGCATCTGTCCCTCCTCAAGATCTTTGAGCCACCATGAGACCTGACAGTCCAGCCCACAGGTGGTGGGAATGGCGCCTTCTTTGAGGTCCTGCCTTGTCTCTGTCATGCCCATGAGGGTCCCCATATTCCCATCCCCGTTGTCCTCCCAGGTGTGAGCTGGTTCCTACCCCGGGCAGGATTGCCATCACTGTCCCACTGTCCAGGGAGGACAACACTAAACTTCACAGCCGTTTCACAGAGTTGTAGAATCATAGGACAGTTCGGGTTGGAAGGAACCTTAAAGACCATCCAGGACCTCTGAGGAACCTGGTCTAGTTGAAGATGGCCCTGCTCATAGCACAGGGTTGGACTAGATGGCTTTCAAAAGTGGCTTTTCCAACCCAAACTATTCTATGATTTTATGATTCTACGATTCTACGAACATCCCGGTGTGGATGGTTGGGTTTTGGCGCCACAGTCTCCAGAAGGAAGAGTCTCCTGCATTTCTCCAGTGCCTCTAGAGAGAACTTTAGACCCCTTCAGTGTGCAGTGTGTTGACTTTCCCCAGCCTGGCGTCCCTCAGTGTTCCTCACAGCAGCTGACAGGTTGGGTGTTGAGCTGATACTCCTCAGCACCCTGGTTTTCCTGGAGCTGCTGAGCATTGCAGAAAGGGATGCTCTTCGCTAGTCATGGAATCATGGAATGGTTTGGGTTGGAAGGGACCTTAAAGCCCATTCAGTGCCACCCCCTGCCCTGGGCAGGGACACCTCCCACCACACCAGGTTGCTCCAAGCCCCCTCCAACCTGCCCTTGAACCCCTCCAGGGATGGAGTTGAGCTACCACCCATCCTCCTCCTCCAGACAGCACGTCCTGGGGGTTCGGGAGAAGCTCCCCAGGTGGGTGTCTGCTCATTAAGCCAAAATCATCTCTTATTGTGCAAAAAGAAGTTAAAGAAAGGAGTTGGGCTGCGGTGTGACAGGCTGCCACGTGCGTCCCTGCGGGTGGGCAGCGCTCCCGAACGCTCAGGTGGGAGACGCTTAAATCACAGCCTTTGATAAAAGCGTCCCCGGGAGTGACAGCCGTGTGGGATGGCTACGGGAGAAGGCTGCTCCTCTTCTCCCAGGCTCCCGGCAGCCCCCACCAGCCGCAGCTGCACCTCAGGAGAAACTGAGGTACTGGGGCTGGAGCTCCCAGTTCTGGACCCCAGCGGGGAGAGGTGCCGGCTTATCCGCCTCCCGGTCTGGAAGCGGAAGGGAAGAGGTGGGCTCTGTGAGGTGGCCAACATCCACTCCCACCCCTGAGCATCAGGGACTCGTCTCCCACCATCGCCTTGGATTTGACTCACCAAACTCCCAGGGGGTGCTCCTACCCCATGAGGTCGAGGTGTGGGGTGTTTAACCCACGAGATCCCTTGCCTTGGTGACCCACGCCCCCCACCCCAAGTTGTTCATAGGAGATTTGGGGCTGGTTTTGAAGTGCAGTGACCCACAAGGTGCCCATCGCTCCCCAGCAGCCACCCTGTGCACGCTCCAGCCTGGCTGAAAGGGGCTCCAACACCCCAAACCTGTTGCCGTTGCAGCTCTGCACTTCTCCGCCTGTTGGCTCTGCAGCTGAAACTAAAACAATAGGGGAATTTGGCGTTTTCTGCAAATACTTGTCTCTTCAGGCAGGCTGCAGGAGAAGAGCAGGGTGGTGGTTTTTCTCCAGCCTGCCCGTTGCGGAGGTGCCTCGTGGCTTCCCTGTGGCAGAGTTTTCACTCCTAGACCAGCCTAATTACATTTGTGAAGGAGAGGACTCATGCCCTGGAGCAATTAGAGAGCTTGTCAGCTAATTGATCACAGATGGAGTTATAAAGAGCTTCTTGGAGAGGCTTCCTCTCCGGATTTTACACATAAATGAGGGAGACCATTCATGGATACCCCCCGGAGCACCACTGGGCACTGGTGGATAATGATAGAGCTGTAATTAAACATGACCGTGATGCTTGCTGATTGAGAGAGGATGGAACTGGAGGGGTCCCACCGTGTTGGCTTGTCTTAAGCCATGCCCTTAGGAGAAATATTTCAGGTGTCAGGTTGTCCCCCTTGGAATGTCTTCTCCCAGACACTGCTTCCGTTGTGTGTTCGCATACGGTTGATTCACCCCCTGACCTGTGCACATCTACTCATTAGGTTTGGTCCCGTATCTACGTGAGGGTGCTCTGCAGCCTCCTCTTGAGCCCACACCAAGGCTGAGATGCTGCTGTGCCTCTGGCACCTGGTGCCTGTCCCATCACCTGGGAGGCTATGGGATCCTAAAATCATTCAAAGTGTTGGAAGGGATCTTAAAGCCCCCCCCTGGTGCCACCCCCTGCCCTGGGCAGGGACACCTCCCACCACACCAGGTTGCTCCAAGCCCCCTCCAACCTGCCCTTCAACCCCTCCAGGGATGGGGCAGCCACAGCTTCTCGGGGCAACCTGGGCCAGGCTCTCACCACCCTCCCACCAAACAAGTTCTTCCCCACATCTCAGCTCCATCTCCCCTCTTTCCGGGTCCAACCCTTCCCCCTCCTCCTAGGGCTCCCCTCCCTCATCCAGAGTCCCTCCCCAGCTTTCCTGGAGCCCCCCTTCTTGANGAGCCTTCTCCTCTCCAGGCTGACCCCCCCCAACTCTCTCAGCCCCCCCTCCCAGCAGAGGGGCTCCAGCCCTCCCAGCATCTCTGTGGTGGGTCTGTCCCAGCAGAGGAGTGGACACATTCCCATTCCATGTCCCCTCCTTTGGGTGCATCCCACTGCATTTCCCACCCCATGGAAAGCAAGGAGGGAACCAGCACTGGGAGGCAGCCAGTGAGGTTCTTAGGTCTCCTCCACCCTTACCCGGAGCCGCCTGGCATGAGATAAATACGGTGCTGTGCCTAAATCCCTGAGAAACTCGTGCATCCGTGGGTGAAGTGATTCATGGCAGGGGACTGGGAGGGTGGTTTGGGACACAGGACGCACCTCCTGGGTTTGCTGTACCCAGGTCGGATGCAGAAAATGTGACAAAATGCTTTTCTGGCTCTCCTTGTGTGATGGTTGCACGGAATAGTGACAAGGAACGAGCTGTGGGGATGGGGCATCCCCTGCCAAGAGCCACGCCATCGGGATATCTGAATTTTTTGGTAAAATGAAGTCAAAGCTGACCCTGCAGCAGTAGGGGGGTCCCTGGCACCCCCTTTCCCCGATGACGCGTTGTCTGGGCGATGCTGGTCCCAAACCAGGCTCACGCACTCAGATGGTTTTTTTTTAATTACCCAGGAGGGAGTTTTCCTTTCTGGAAGGGAAAGCCTCAATTGTGATTCAGTGATTAAATATTAGCATTTTTATAAGTTTTCCTCCCGCGGCGTTATGAAGTGGATATTAACTAGACGTATTGATTCGGGGGGGGGGCAGCGTGGGTGGGGAGGGTTACCCCACCGAGAGCTGCGGGAAGCACAGGGCAGCCTTTCAGCTGGGGCTCCCTGGGAAAACCTGATTATTTTAATAACTAATGCCCAGCTTGGCTGCTCTCCCTGGGATTCCCCTCCCCGGCAGCTCCTCCTCTTGTCCTGTTGATGGGGGGGCTTCCGAGGCTCCCCCTGTCTGCTCAGGCATCGCATCCCGAGCTCCTGGTCCTCCCCGAGTCCCTGCCCCGGGGCAGTGCCGGTGGAGGGATGCTGCCGTCGGGGTGGCAATGGGTGGCTGCATCTCTGAGGTTGGGATCCTCTGCTCTGTGCAGGAGCTGGGGTGGGGTTTTTTTTGGGGGGGATAGCTGGTCCTAAATCTCATCCCTGGACTTTGAGGACAATTCTGGGGTGTGGAGACCCAAAGCTTGAGGAGGCCCCTGTCCAACCAATGTAAAAGCCACTGCAGATGCTGCTGCCATCCCCATCCCCGTGCTCTGCTTCATCTGCTCTGCAGTAGATGGGACACGACTTGAACATAGAACAATTAAATCCGCTCATGAAGAACCTTCTTAATTAGCTCTTAAAGCAGGTTAATGTGGTGTTTTAGTGCTGGTGTGGGGGAGAAGAAGGTGGATTCACACTCTTTCCTGGTCTGTGTCCTATCTGCACCATCTTTGCACACACACACATCTCATCTCCATCTCCCCTCTTTCAGGGTCCAACCCTTCCCCCTCCTCCTAGGGCTCCCCTCCCTCATCCAGAGTCCCTCCCCAGCTTTCCTGGAGCCCCCCTTCTTTAGGGACTGGAAGGGGCTCCAAGGTCTCTGCAGAGCCTTCTCTTCTCCAGGCTGACCCCCCCCAACTCTCTCAGCCCCCCCTCCCAGCAGAGGGGCTCCAGCCCTCCCAGCATCTCCGGGGCCTCCTCTGGCCCCACTCCAACAGCTCCATGTCCTTCTGCTGTTGGTGGCCCCAGAGCTGGAGGCAGCACTGGGGGGGGTCTCCCCAGAGCGGAGCAGAGGGGCAGAATCCCCCCCCCGGCCCTGCTGGCCACGCTGCTGGGGATGCAGCCCAGGGGGCAGGGGGCTTGCTGGGCTGCCAGAGCATGTTGCCAGCCCATGGCCAGCTTTCCTCCCCTCACCAAGAATCTCCAACTCCTTCTCGGCAGGGCTGCTCTCCATCCCTCCATCCCCAGCCTGGATTTGTGCTTGGGATTACCCCAACCCACCTCCAGGACCCTGCACTTGCCCTGGTTGAACTCCATGATGTCTCACTGCAACCAACCTGTTTCTCCTCTCCCCTCTCCAGGGCTCTCCTTCTACACCCGGGTGCTTGAAAACTGCGAGGATGAGGCCAGGTTTGATGAGGTAAGAGAAGATGTGTTTTCCTCCCGGTCCGTCTCCCACACCTGGTTTGCTTTGCTGTGACTCCCTGTCCGGGTGGCCGTACCCATTCCCTGGTTTAAGTGTGTTGGCATCTTCCTTGTCTGCTCCAGCGTCTCTCCTGGCAGGTACCAAGTGGGTCTCTTGGCCGTGGACTGGCTGGGGCTCAGGACACAGGGTTTCCCATGATGTAGGAACAGCTGCACAGCATTTCTCTTTGGGGTGGCTAATTAAAAAAGAGATCAAGAAATTCCTGTTGTTTGCACTAAAGTTGCAGGAAAAGTTGCTTGTTGCCACTGGGCAAATCCCGCTGGGTTCTTGGCTCTGCTTTTCCTTGCCTCAAGGTGAAGAAATCCTTTTTCTTGCAAATTCCCAGAGCCTCAGCTTTTGGTGCTCAGCCCCCAGTCTGCCCAACTCCATCTGCATCCCTCGGGTCCACCAAAGGTGACAAACTGGGTGCCCATCGGGTGATGTGTCGGCCTCCAGCGCTCGGCTTTGTGCTTGGAAAAGGAGGGGGAAGGAACTGAAACCCAAGTTCTGGGTGGTTTTAAAATGCAGCCTTTTCTTCAGCAGTTGCCAGGAAAATATTCGGAGGTGATTGAAATCAGGGCACCCACACAAGCAGGGAATGGAGGTGCTGCGAAGAAGTCACATGCAGAATGGAAATGTGCTTTTGAAAGGGAATGGATGTTCCCTCCGATTGCTTTGTGTTTCTCACGGAAGAAAACCCGTTCCCAGGGCCTGGGGAACACAAGAGGCTGTGAGGAATATTAAGATCTTTAAATTGTTTATCGCTTTCTAACGCTTTTCCCACCTTTAGAAAAAATAAGGTTTCATCCTGGTTCCAGGCATGGGATGTTTCTGTGGGGTGATGGATCCCGTGGTGGTCCCAGCCTGCGTGGCCAGAAGCACTCCCAGCTGCCCCTGCCCCTTGGTGGCCCCGGAACAGGTTTGTCCTTGCTCCAGGTTTTAGGGGAAAAACTTAATCTCAGGTTCCCCTAAACTTCTCAGGAGGACGAAGGGGCAGGAGAAGCCCAGGGTGCGGGCAGGGAGGGATCTCCCACCACAACCCCCAGGGTTGCAGGGGGTCGGTGAGGCACAGCGAGAAGGTGGCTGGAGATGTGGCTCCAACCACGTTCCTACAAAGTCGAGGCAGCCGGGGGAAGCTGCAGATGCTAATGGGATGCAGATTTCTATAGATCTGCACACGGCAATTTGTTAGTATAATAACTGATTTGAATAACAAACCACGGAGGTGTGCACCGGTGGAGCTGCCTTGTATCTCAAAACCCTTTGTGATCTGAATGAGGAGATCCTTCCCTGCCGAGGCCGAAGGGCTGGAGGCTCCTCTTGCTCTGTCAGGTGTGGTGGGATGCCAGACGAAGGCTGCTCCAAGTGATTGGTGATGCAGAGCGATCATGGGACATCCCAACCAAGCTCTGAGCATCTAAACTAAGCTATGAGCACTGCAGCTGTGCTCTGAGCATCCCAACCATGCTCTGAGCATCCCAGAAGTGCTCTGATTATCCAAACCAAGCTATGAGCATCCCAGCAGTGCTCTGACCATCCCAACCACTGCCCAGGACAGTGGTGGAGTCCCCATCCCTGGAGGGATTTCAAAGCCGGGCAGACGTGGTGCTGAGGGACGTGGGTCAGTGGTGGGTTTGTCAGTGTTGGGCTGATGGTTGGACTCCATGATCTGAAAGGTCTCTTCCAACGTAGGAAACTCTATGATTCTATCTCCTACATGATTTAGCCAAATCCAGAGGATCTGTAGCAGAATTCAGATCTGAGCCCCTTTCCAAAGCCCAGCCCCAAGAAACCAGGGACGGCACCGTGAAGGGGGGATTTCTGACGGTGAAAACTGGTGCCCTGTGTTGCATTCCCCAGGGTTTTTTGGAAAACTCCGAGTGCATAAAGCAAATTGCGTTAGTGGCTCAGGACAGGTGGGTCCCTCTGGAGCTGGAGGTGTGCAAGGAGCGCTCCTGGGGTGATGGGACAGGTTGCAGAGCACGGCAGATGGACGATGCTCCTCTGAGCCATGCATCACTTGCTGCCCCCCGGGGTTTGCTGCGGCATGAACATCCCCAGATGAGCTTCTCGGTGTGGAAAGCTGCCAGCATGGCTGTCCAGTGGGGACCCAGGAAGGCTTTCTAGGCCACCGCGCTTTCCAAATGTGTTATTTTGCTGCCTGATAAAACCTCTAGCCAAGAGCGGGGTGCCCACACACCCTTATTTCTGTACCTTATCTTGGGAGACACACTTGAGCTGGGGGGTCTGCTCAGGGTTGGACTCAATGATCTTAAAGGTCTTTTCCAACCTGAATGATTTTATGATTAGAGAGGACCGAACTGTAGAGTGAGACTTTGAATCACAGAATCACAGAATGGTTTGGGTGGGAAAGGACCTTAAGGCCCCCCCNCCACACACCCTTATTTCTGTACCTTATCTTGGGAGACACACTTGAGCTGGGGGGTCTGCTCAGGGTTGGACTCAATGATCTTAAAGGTCTTTTCCAACCTGAATGATTTTATGATTAGAGAGGACCGAACTGTAGAGTGAGACTTTGAATCACAGAATCACAGAATGGTTTGGGTGGGAAAGGACCTTAAGGCCCCCCCAGTGCCACCCCCTGCCCTGGGCAGGGACACCTCCCACCACACCAGGTTGCTCCAAGTCCCCTCCAACCTGACCTTGAACCCCTCCAGGGATGGGGCAGCCACAGCTTCTCGGGGCAACCTGGGCCAGGCTCTCACCACCCTCCCACCAAACAAGTTCTTCCCCACATCTCAGCTCCATCTCCCCTCTTTCCGTGTCCAACCCTTCCCCCTCCTCCTAGGGCTCCCCTCCCTCATCAAGAGTCTCTCCCCAGCTTTTCTGGAGCTCTTTGAGGGACTCTTTTATCAACCTAGCCAGTACCAGCTGGTGGAGCGTCAAAGCAGTGGGCAGGAGCGAGCAGAGAGCAGTGCACACAGTGCAGGAGCAGGGCTGGGTTCCATCCCCACCGTGGAGAGCCCAGAGTAAATCCAGCTGCAGGATGCTGGGCTGTAAGCAAAATTATATCACTCTCATGAGGCCATTTCTAGTTTTCTTATCTATTTCACGGTAGTGTGGTTTTTGTGGGTTTTTTTATTTGCTTCCTTGACTCACTGCAGAAAACTGTAAAAATAGCTTAAAAATGAATGCTGGCATATTTCTGAAGAGTCACTAATTTCTTCCTGCCAAGTTGCTCGATAAGCACTTCCCTTTCAAGACGCTGAACGTGGGGGATGCAGGGCTCAGCCCCGCTGCCTCCGCCGCTGGGGTGTCACCTTCCCACCGCCTGTGCCCCAGGAGCAGCCTGGCCACGGGGTGTGCTTGCCTTCAGGAGCCCACAGGAGACCCCTGCCTTGGAAAACTGAAGGTGGCTCAGGTGGCTTAGCCTGGCAGATAGACTTTTTTTTGCCTTGGGAAGCAAAAAAAAAAAAAAAAAAAAAAAAAAAAAAAAAAAAAAAAAAAAAAAAAAACCAGAAATGAAAGTGATTTTTATATATATACATCTATATTTTTGGTGTATGTATAGATGTATAAATGTAAAATGTGTCTCTACGTAATATATATACACATTTATGCACATTTATACAACGTGTATATTCATACAATGTGCATTTACATTCATACCATTCTGTTAGATGATTCTGTACTATATATATAAAATATTTGGCATCAAGGCACATTCTTCATGAGACTCCTGTAAAACAGCCCTGGCTGCCTTTTTGCTGGGGAACAGTTAGGCTAGTTAGCCCTTTTCCATCGTCACCTGGCTAGTCAGGCTGGTTAGCCTGTTCCATGGTCATCTCAGCTCCATCCCCATCCCCCTGAAACAAGCCTGACATCTCTCTCCGTCCTTTCTCCACAGACCTTCCGCTGGCCGGTGGCAAGCAATATCGATGGGAACGAGATCCTGGAGATCCAGGTGTTCAACTACAGCAAAGTCTTCACCAACAGGTGAGAGTGTGGCCCGTCCTTCCCTCCCACCGCCCCAGCAGGTCCTCTCCGGTGGGAAGAGGGGAGGTTCTGCTTGAGCAGGAGCCACATCACTGTTTGGTGTGGAGGCTGGAGGGTGAGGAAGGCATTGGTGGTGTCTCCTGGGAAGGGCATGGAAGCTGAGATGCAATGTGACATCTCAGCGAGTGAGGATACCAACCACCAGCAACTGGATGGTGGTCAGTGCTGTGACTATGCCATGGTTCTCCTAAGGTGCTGCCATTTGGTTTAACACAATTTGCATGTGCTTAGGAAAAAATCAAGTCTTTTGGTTAATTATCAAGGTGGAAGTTGATACCTAAGTGTCATTCCCCAGCTCTTGCAAATTCTGCAAGCATTTATTTATCTTATTCTTCTAATTTTTTCACACATGGATACTATGGTGGTTGCCAGGACTTAGGTATTCTGTGCAAATTTATGAACATTTTTCAAGGTTTCTTACAGTCTAAGTTTTGCCCCCACATAAACAATGAACACAAGAGAGGGAGAGTTTGTCTCTTCTGTCAGCCTTAGCGTGTTTCATATCGTTATCCATGCTGTCACTGCAAAAATACGGAAACATTTCACAAAAGCATGAAGTGGCACGCGTGAATTGTCCTACACAATGTCGGTGTAACATCATTTACATTGACATTACAGAGGGAAAAGGGGAAAAAAACAGCCAAGGAAGGGCTCTTGCTTGTCATTGGCCGTTGCAATAACATTTTCCCCTTGAAATCCAGTGTCTTCCCCAGCTGGAGCTCATCAGGGTCTCCTCAACATCTCCCAGGCACATGTTCATGCGAGAGCTTCCTTTAGAGTTGAAAAAATGAGGAGGCAGACAGATGGCACGCAGGGCAGGCATGCTAAATATACGTGTTTTAGATAATAATTTTTAAATGAGTGGCCTTTTTGCCTGGCTCCAGCACATCCCGGGGTCCCCGCTGCTCTGCCCGGCCACCTCCGCTCTCTCCTGCTTGGCTGCTCCGTCAGTCTGCCCCTTGTTTGGAAATTTGAATGTAAGTTATTTTTACATCCCAGTCACCGATGTAGTAGTCACGGGCTTGATAGCAGAATTGCTGCGCAGCGCTGTCATTCAAAGATCGTTCTCAGCTGACGCCCTGTTTTTTAGAGTTTTTCCATTAATCTGCTCCTCTTGGCGTGTAACCATCAGGTAGGGCTGAACCAAACATTTTGCGAGAACCTGCTCCTTTCCTGTCGTTGCCCAACAAACCGGCTTCTGAAAGGCAAACGGAGCTTGTTTTGACGGACCCTGTCTCCTCATAAACCCACCTTGAATCCCATGGATAACACCCCAGTTTTTAATTGCTCGTTCATTGGATCCTGTACAAGCTTTCCTATTCTTTTCCCAGGCCGGCTGCCAGCTCAGCCCCGCTCTCCCCCTTCTCCCTCTACCAACTCTTTGCTGTGCTGGGATTTCTCTGCTATTCCAACTTCATTAAAAATTGATATCGGCGGATCAGAGGCTGCCGGTTCTTTTAGGATGATTGTCCACAAACTGCTCCTGGCCTGCAACAGCCAACAGAAATATTTATCCAGCGCATTCGCCTGCTTTGCATCGTTTCGGGCTGGAACAGCAGCTGCTGCTCCTGTTTCTGGGATGCATTTGCCTTGAAATCACAGAATCACAGGGTGATTTGGCTTGGAAGAGACATTTAAAGGCCGTCGAGTCTTTATGGGATATCTTGAACTAGACCAGGTTGCTCAAAGCCCTGTCCAACCTGGCCTTGAACACCTCTATGGATGGGGCAGCCACCACCTCTCTGGGCAACCTGGGCCAGGCTCTCACCACCCTCAGCGTGAACAATTTCTTCCTTACATCTAGTCTGAATCTCCCCTCTTTCCGTTTAAAACCGTTACCCCTTGTTCTATTGCTACAGGCCCTGCTAAAAAGTCTGTCCCCATCTTTCTTCTTATAAGCTCCCTTTAGGGACTGAAATGCAGAGCTCATCCTCCCCAGTTGGAATCTCCTCTTGCCCCACTGTGGGCCACAGCTGGACCAGCCCAGGGCAGCGGTGGAGTGTCCAGCACAGCAGTGGAGTGTCCAGCACCTTCCTGCAGAGCTTTGCCAGAGTTTAATGACCCATTATCTCTCTCTCTCTTTCCTAAATTAAAAAGCCCTTCATGTTAGAAACAGTTTCCTGGTGCTGGCGTTACAGGCAGTGGTAGAACGAACCCCGAAGCCTGTCTGTGGCACTGGTGCCTTCAGTCTGTCCCTCAGCAATTAAGAGACCCAGCCCAGCATCCTCTCCTCGCTGCCAGTCTTTGCTTTGGACCAACCGGAGCAGCTCATCCCCGCAGCCCAGCCCAGGAAAGGAGCCAGGATCAGACCCTTCAGCAAACAAGACATCTTCCCTGGGAAGCAGGAGCCCAAAAGGGGCTTCATCTCCTCTCACTGCATTGAAAGTGTCCATGGGGAGTTAGGACTCAGCTCAGGTGCCCACATGGATCTCCAGCGCACTTGAAGTATCCAGCTTCTGGAAGGAAGATCCAAAGAAGATGTGTAGATCTAAAGCTCCCCAGCCCTGTGTTTGTCTCAGACATCACGGGACATCTGCGTGGCAATAGGTACTCATGGTTAGGTGATGGAGCTGAGTCCCCCATGGCTGGAGAGGGGTTGGGGAGAGCCCAGAGCAGCAGGGCATGTCCTGCCCCAGGACTGACATGCTTTGGGTAAGGGAACTGAGAGCTGGCTGTGGCTGAGGGACGGGCTGAAAAGGCTGAAGTTCCCTGGAGCAGAAGACAACCAGGAACCAAAAGGAGGCAATGACAGTTATATCAGGGGAGGTTTAGGATGGATATTGGGAAAAATTCTTCATCAAAAGGGTTGTGAAGCCTTGGCAGAGGCTGCCCAGGGCAGTGGTGGAGTCCCCATCCCTGGAGGGATTTCAAAGCCGGGCAGACGTGGTGCTGAGGACATGGGTCACTGGTGGTTTGGGCAGTGTTGGGTTGATGTTTGGACTCCATGATCTGAAAGGTCTCTTCCAACCAGGACAAATTAAAGCCCAGGGTCACGAGCCAGTGCTGTGGCTACAGCCCATCCTCCTTGCACAGCCATGAGTTGTAGGAGGACGGACAGACATAAATCTTGGCGAGGAGGGAGAGGAGTGGGGAGAAGCAGAGCCCTGGTGCTGGGGTACAGAAAGGCGAGCCGTGGTCTCTGTGAATAATTCACATCCAGCTGATTAGTACTATTTATCAAAGCCCCAGATAAAGGCGTGACACCCGATGCAGGTCCACCCTGAATAATGGAGGGGGCCGGTGCCCAGACGTGGCCACCCGGCTCATTGAGTTGCTTTTGTTTCCTGCCTCAATGGCCATCAGCATGCAGCTAATTAGCTGGTAAAATAATCCTTTCCTGACCCAGCCAGGTGCCTCAGCCTCCTTAGAGCAGCTGATTGTGTGCTGGCTCCTCAGAGGGGCTGTGGGCTCCGGTGGGTCTCAGCTCTGGGACAGTGGCTGTCCCTGGAGCCGTTCCCTGGGGCTCTGCGTGTCTGAGCACCCAAAGAAAGGGGCAGAGCATGGAGGTGGGGAGATAGCTCATTTGTGTTGTCCTCATGAACTAGATTAGTGATGCCACCAGCTCAGAAACCTGTGTCCAGCCCCTGACTGGGCAGGGCGTCCCCACGCTGGGACTCTCCAACCCAGCCAAGACCCATCCAAACCACCCCAGGGATGCCCTGTCCCAGTGCAGGTGGATGTGGGACAGTGCCACATCCTGGTCATGATTAATTTACTAGCTCAAAATGCTCCACACAAGAGAAGGACAAATAATCATGGGTCCTACACACCCATCCTGCAGACATGAGATCTCAAAGGTCCCTTCCAACCATGAAGATTCTGTGATGTGACACCATGTATCCCATCCTGGAAAGTAGGTGGTGAAGCCAAAGAACTGCTGCATGGTCGGATGACCTGGGTAGAAATACTGAGTTCCTACTGGAACTCAGTTCATCTCTGTCCTTTCTTTTCTGGTCACCTGGGAAGATGCTACAAAATACCTTCAAGATGGGTGAAAATTCATAGCACATGGTCCCACAGTGAAGGGCCCCAGAAGAAGGCATGGACAGGAGGCAAGTCCATGATGTGAGGTCCCAGATGTGGATTTGAGTGTGTCTGAGCAGGAGAAGACACTGCGGGACACTGTATGAGTGATTTGAGGTGGAGGGCTGTAGGAACAGGAGAGGCAGAGATGCAAGAAGAAAGGGGAGGTGAGACATCAGAGAGGATGGCCGTGTGGTCCAGTGGCCATGGAGCACCATCCCTGAGACAGGAGGTCTGGTCCCTGCTGCTGCTCCTGCTGGGACAGCCTGGACAAGCCTCTTCTGGGCCACGTGCTTTTCTTGTGCATAAAACAAGGGCACCACCAGTCAACGACCCCATCCCTTAAGGATGAGGAAGGCTCCACAGAACCGAAGAGCTTTTGCCTTCAGGTGGTTTGTTTCCCTCAGTGTCACCATTTTCCTCTCTGGGGTGAGGAGCAGTAACTGGATCTGGCCAAAGACCAAAAGCCACGTTACAAACCCGCCGGGTCCCCGACAGGATGGGTGCACAGATAACATCCCCCTGCAGAAAACCGATACCCACGGGGAAGAGCTGGGAGCTGGCTCTCCTTACCTGACAGAGAGACAAAGGGACTTACAGCAAAGGCTTTTAATAGAGACGGGATAAAAATAGAGCTTTGTTTTGCCCTTTGTGCTCCGGCTTCTCTGGCAATTGAGATCTTTGGAGGATTCAAGTCTTTTGTATGAAACTGCCTCCAACTTGCAGGAACCAGGGTGCTCGCCGTTTTATCCACAGAAAATAATCGGCTGCAGGGTCACTGTAGGAAGAATGTAACGGAGAAATTACTAACTCCAGGGCAGTGGGTTTCCCCTCTCATCTGAGTGCCCTCCGTGTGCAGAGCAGGGCTTGGGGGGGAGATGCTGGGCAGGTAGAACGTTGCAAGACCTGCCTTTTGCAAACCAGAAGATGCCACGGTTTCCTTGGGCCACAGCCAGGCAAGCCTTTCCCCTGCCCAGCTCGCTTAGACATTGCCAGGGGCTGAGCTGCAGCCTTTAGGGCATCGTCAGGGATGCAGGAGGTCCGGTTCTCCCCACCCTTGGAGCATCATCAGGGATGCAGGAGATTCAGTTCTCCCAGCCCTTGGGGCATCACCAGGGATGCAGGAAATTCGGTTCTCCCAGCCCTTGGGGCATCACCAGGGATGCAGGAGATTCCCTTCTCCCCGCCCTTGGTGTCTGTGGTACATTTACAGCTGCCTGCTCCTCTCAGCAGATGTATAATATTATGGTTTTTTGTCAGTGTTGGGTTGATGGTTGGACTCGATGATCTGGAAGGTCCCTTCCAAGCTGGATAGTTCTATGATTTTATGATCGTCTACCTGAAATCTTTCTCCTGCGCGAAGCCCCTTGCGATGGGATGGCTGCAGCAAACAAGTCTGAAGTCTTATTAAGACTTTCTAGCATCAGCTTCCACGGAAGGTATAAAAAAATAGAGGGACACGGTGTGCTTGGTTATGACCTGAGAGGACAGATATCACCAGGGGCAGGAACCTGGAGAGGCAGAAGTTTCCATATCTTGTCAGAGACACAAGCTAATCAGCCCAGATGTCTACGGAGGTATCAGCTCAGCCTTTCTGTGAGCGATACCGTGTCGTACAACTTGTCCAGCTCTGCAGGGCAAGGCTGGCACGTGAAAAAAGAGCTGAAACGCTGAGCCCAGGGGAGGAGAGAAGCTGCAGAGACAGAGATGAGCAGAATCCAGGCTTCCCAGGAGGACCTGCAAACCTTCTTGGTTTGCACTGAGAGCCAGGGTAAGGCGGGCAGGGGAGAAGGCAGCTGGGATGGCTGGCTGCTCTGCCTGAAGGTCTGGAGGGGTTTGTGTTCGGGCGCTTTCAAGAGGAGACCCGGTCACAGCCCAACAATAATGTGCCAAACACGACTCAGTTTGTCACGTGGAGGTCGGCTGTGTGTCTCCTCCTTGCCCCAGCATGTCCCATCCCTCTCTCCTTACTGAGTTCACGTGTGCTTGAGTGTTTTCCCTTCTTCTGCAGACCTGGGTTGGCAAAATGACCCTTCATGGCTTGCAGTCATTTCCATATAACTTCTAGATTCCCGCAACTGAAAACCCAAGCTGTCCTTTGCCAAAAGTGGCTTGAAAAGTTGAAAAAAGTTATTTTTTTCCTAGCCATTGCAGTATTTTGAAGAGTTATAACTTCTCTGTCTCCCATGCAGCAGGGGCTAAGCTATGTGCAGCTGGCCTCCAAGAAAGGTTTCTTTGCTGTGGGACCTCCTTACTTCTCACCAGCAACCCACAGCCAGGGCTGTCCCTCGGCTTTATGGTGCCTTGCAACCAGGTAGGGCTGGCTGGGAGACCAGAGAGGTGCGAGGGGTCCAAAAACAGGTGATGAGGAACCAGGGAGCTGCTCTGATGAGATGATGATTACAATGAACAGCTGGGTGGGTCTTTTTGGTCGATGGAGCTCATTGGGGTACCTGGAAGGAGAGTCAATGGTTTTCTGGGAGCTCAGGCTGGAAAAGCAGAAAGTAAATGAACTGAAAGGGAGTTGCTGGAGCAGCTGATGGTACGTTTGGAAGCTCCAACACTTGCATTTATGTACAAACCCCTGTTTGGGCAACACTGATAAATGCAAACCCTTTCCTCTCGTGGCTTATGCAATGAGCGCCCTGGAGCTTTGGCCAAAACAAAGAGCCTTTTCCCCTGACTAGTCAAACTGCAGCTTCATCTGTAATCACCTGCTCTTTAATTTAAAGCTTCCTAAATCACTTCCCTCCTAATTACCCACTTCACACCCAGCCTGTCAGAGTGTATGCAATTATTATTGGTTTGCTAACATTTGGATCACCTGGTGAAATGTGGGACACAACAGCTCTTCCAGCTCAGCAGCCTCCAGGTCTTAAAGGTTCTTCAGTGTATTAACTTCTTTTTTTTCAGCAAACTCTTGCAAAAAAAATCCTCATTAAATATAAATGGATTTTCTTTTCACCCTGGAAGACATGAGGAAAAGCATAATGAGTGCCAGTCAGCCCTGTCATATTGAAATGTATCCTGTCAGGTAACTAATTTGGGGTGAGATTACAGATCTGGTTGCTGAAGTGGTAATTTGGGTATACTTAAGACTTTTGCACTTGTGTTTGACTTGGTGCCATGCAATATTTTGATTAAGAGATGAAAAAATTCTGCTGGGGAATTTGACACAGCAGGTGCTGGAGGTGTTAACGCTGGGGAGCAGGGGTTTCTCTCCGAGGATGCGGGCAGCCGGCGGAGCCCTGTGGGGACCAGACCCTGTCGAGCATCCTAGTTCTCTTGGGTGGGGAGCAGGTGAGGCTGGAGGCATGGGTTTTATAGTGATCCAGCATAGTGATTTTTTTTTTATTTTTCTAACTTTTTTCCTGTTTTATATCAGATTACAATCCTAATTTCAATTCCATGGCTTTCTTTGAGTCTGACTCAGTTTCTCTATCCATCCTTTTGCCCTACGCAGACATGACCAGGGTCCTTTTCTGTCCTGAGCCCCCAGCTGGGTTGGCCTGGCCAGGCGGGGAAACTGTCCTCTCCAAACCACCCTGGGGCTGCCCAGTCCTGGGAAAACCCCTGTCCCTGCATCTCTCTGATGGGCTGGGGACCACACATTGGGCTGGCTAATCCTGGGCAGCAGCATCCCAGTGTGGACTGGTGAGGGACAGAACCCAGGCAGCACTTAATTCCCGATTTAAGATGGAGCCAACAAACCCAAGTGGTTCAGGAACAGGATACCAGCTGTCCCTGTGGTCTTTAAGTGCAGGTTGAATCCTCCCTTGGGCAGCTGAGCCTTCATTCCAGTCTCCTGGGCTCTTGCAGCAGCATCTTTCTGCTTACCCCACTCCATCTTGAGATGGGTGTCTGAGGGTGGGGAACAAGCCAGGACAGAGAAGCAGTGAACTTGCCTTTTGTCACTTCCCAGGATCTGGTGATGGATGGATGGAGATGCCACCACCTCACCAGAGGCTCTCCCTGGCTGCAGGAGCAAAACATGCCCAGGGAGCAAACAGCATCTGAGGGCTGAGCTATCAGGAAGGGAGGAGAGGACTTCATGGGCCAAAGGATGCTCTTAGCAAAGCCAGATGCATGTCTTGGCCTTAGAGCCCTTGCTTGGACAGTGGGCGCTGCACAGTGCCTGGTGGGATTCACTGTCACCCCCAACCACTCCAAGCACACAGATGGCTTCATTGAAAGATGGCACGTGCCACAGGGGCAAAGAGCAAAGGGTGGCATGTCACAGAGTTGCAGCAGTCCCAGGCTGCCCCCATGCAAGGCTTTGAGCAAGCTCTAAGCACCAAACTGGCCAGGCTGGGTTTGAAACAGGAGATGTCCCTACAGTCTGATAAAATTACTAGTGACCCAGAAAAACTGCCTCTCTTTCCATCAGCAGAAATGCGAGGGAGGGGAGCGGGGCACTTGATGAATTATGAAACACTTGGAAATGAAAGGCTGTGTAGACAAGTGCTGAATATTTCATTCCCTCTTGCTTGGCTCTTGCCTTCCAGGGGAAGTGGGTTGGGAGGAGTCCAAGGAAGGAGCACGTTATCCCAAGCCTAACACGGGGACGTCCTCCCAGTAATTCACACTCTTGCAAACGAGCTGGCCTGAGGTCTGCAAACAGGGCTGGAGAATGAAGAAGGACATAAGTTAGGCTGAAAGGGTTGCAAAATGTGCCAAGAGAATGATGAAAGGACCTACAACTCATCATCTGGAGAGCTGGGCAGAGAGGAACCTAATAAAATTCAACCAGGGCAAGTGTAGGGTGCTGCACCTGGGGAAGAATGACCCCCTGCACCAGTTCAGGTTGGGGGCTGACCTGCTGGAGAGCAGCTCTGTAGAGAGGGACCTGGTAGTCCTGGTGGAGAACAAGTTGCCCATGAGCCAACAACTTGCCCTTGTGGCCAAGATGGCCAGTGGTCTCCTGGGGGACATTAAAAAGAGCAAGTCCAGAAGGTCTCAGGTTGATCAGCAGGTGGAGGGGCCTGAGCGACCTGCTCTGGTGGAAGGTGTCTCTGCCCAGGGCAGGGGGTGGGAATGGGTGGGCTTTAAGGTCCCTTCCAAGCCAAAACGTTCTGTGATTCTATGAACATCCCACCACACAGTGCGGGGAGCTCTTGTCTCCCTCTCTGAAGTCACGTCTCGATAACTCAGTGTGCCAGTAAAGCAATGCCTTAAGGTTTGCAAGGAAGAAGCTTAATCAGCAGCAGCTTTCCTGCTGGCCCCAGCCGGCAGAACGCTGCAGACATATTCCTGGTGTGCTGTCTAATATCCCCGCTGTCATCTGGGATCACGGCACTGGAGATGACACGCGAGGCAGATGGTGTAAGGCAGCTCCGCTTTCACTGTTTCAGGGCTTTTTCTGTGTCGGGAGTCACTTGTTGATTCATAGCTGGCTCTTCTCAGGCTGGGAAGGTCCCTCTGGTGCAGAACACGAAGAACATAAAGCTGCAGCTCCCTGACAAGCCACGAGCTGGCAAATAAGTAATGACTTTTATTAGAGAGCGCCAGGGTTCTCCGCTCTATGTGGCATCTATTTGGACCTGTAATTTAAGAAATGTGGCTACTTTTGGTGCACATGGTGCTGCACTCCCTGGCAAGGTTCACTAAGGGCAATTAGATGCCTTCATTATAGAATCATGGAATTGTTTGAGTTGGAAGGGACCTTAAAGATCATCCAGTGTGAGCCCCTGCTGTGGGCAGGGACACCTCCCACCAGACCAGGTTGTTCTAAGCCCCCTTAGTTAGTTCTCCCTTAGCAGAAGAGAGTCAAGTCTTCTCTGAGCAGCTTCAAGACTCACATGCAGCATCTTCAGTCTAAATCCATCCAAGTAAACCTTCCAGTATGAATCCTGTTCTCCAGCCCTGGGCTAACTCAGCTGGGCTGGGATGTTCAACCCGTCCCGTGCACAACCAGGCACATCCAAACTCTTCCAGGGATTCTCTGCCCCAGGATAACCCCTCCTGGGTGGGTGAGTGGGTTAGTTGGGACCAGTTGACCATTCCCAGTTGGTCAAACAGGGATGTTGACCTGAGGCCTCCCCATGCCATGACCTTTGCTGACAATGTCTTGGTGCAGATAGGCGAGGGACAGTGCCCTGGTTCTTGTCTTGTTCAATTTACTAGCACTGACATAACTGCAGATATTCAGGATGGAAAAGGCCAGTTTGGGTTCCCTCAGGTGCACCCCAGAGTGATGATTCCCAAGGTCTTCTTCTCTTCTTGTCCCAGCAGAGTTACCTTGAAAGGGCCTCTCTCCTGGCTCCTCCTTTGCCCACCATCTCCACTGAGCCGGGGTCACTGGCTGCAGCTGCCAGTGTCCTTGGCCATGCTCTGATCCTGCATCTCATATCTACCTCCTCTTCAGGCAAATGGGAAGCAAAAACATCCGTACAAGCTCCGGCGACTTGGCCAGCAAAGTCCTTTCCCACTAAAGTGGTGGGTGCTCACCACAGCTCTCCTGACCTTTCTCTTCTTTGTTCCATAGGCTCATTGGCACCTTCCGCATGGTCCTGCAAAAGGTGGTGGAGGAAGGGCAGGTAGAGGTGACGGACACGCTCATAGACGACAATAACTCAGCCATTCAGGTATGTCATGAGGAATAACCAGCTGCTGCTGCCCTTCAGTCATTGTCTCCTCAACGTCTCTCCTGTAATGAGGGGCCCAAAACTGGACAGTATTATTGACATCAGGAAGTTGTATGTATTTAATTTTCAGCCATTGATTTTCCTCTCTCCCCGCTGTGTTACTGAAAGGTCTTAAAAACATGGGGTTTTCTTCCTTTGGAGGGTTCCGTGGACTTTATTCAGTCAAATTCTCAGTCTGATAAACTAAGGGAGCAGCAGGAACTGTTTTTTCTGACCTTGAAATTATTGTTGCACCCTGGGTGTGCAGCCCCTCCGTTTTTTCTCCCTCCTCAGGACTGTTTTCCTTGTACTTTTATTGGTTTAATTCCCTCTACCCCCAGAAAAGTCACCTCCTGTCTTCTCCTAATGAAACCATTCGTCTTTTCACTGCTAATTGCTTGTTGTTAGCACAGAGGGTTGCATGCAATTGCGCTTTTCCTTTCTGCTGAGTGTAGGAAGCAGCTTGTAAAGGAATAAGAAAAGGGGAGGAGGCGGGGGGAGAAGCTGAGCTTTTATTTTTTAATGAAAACACCAGGGTTTTGATAACCCGAGAAGATCAGAAGTAGCTGCATTTCCAAGCGTGTTACAAAAGTCAGTCTCCATGGGAAACAGCTCCCCCGAGATGCGTTCAGCAGATGGAGAGGCAGCGAGTCCCAGGGGAGCTGCTCTGCCCAGAGGGAGCCTTTCCCTGGGCGTGGGGGGGCTCTGGATGAGGGGTGCAGACCCAGAGCGGGTGCTGTTTCTTAGCCTAATTTTGCCCAGGGGGTATAAAGAGTAGGGCTAGGGAAGTGATGGTCCCCCTGGACTGGGCACTGGTGAGGCCCCACCTCCAGTGCTGAGTCCAGTTTTGGGCCCCTCACAACAAGAAAGACCTTGTGGGGCTGGAGCGTGTCCAGAGAAGGGCAACGGAGCTGGTGAGGGGTCTGGAAAGAATCAGAAGAGTAAAACTACGGAAGAACTTGTGGGTTGGGATAAAGACAGTTTATAGATGGAGTAAAAGCCGTATGCTCAAGCAAAGCAAACCAAGGAATTCATTCCCTGCTGCCCATCACAGGCAGATGTTCAGCATCCCCAGCAAAGCCGGGCTCCATCACGCATAACGGTGACTTGGGAAGACAAATGCCATCACTCCCAATGTCCTCTTCTTTTTCTTTCTTCTGCCCAACCTTTGCACACTGAGCTTGATGCCCTGTGGCATGGTATGTCCCTGTGGTCAGTTGGGGTCTGCTGTCCCATCCATGTCCCCTCCCACCTCCTTGTGCCCCCCAGCCCATCGCTGGTGGGGAGGGATGAGGAGCAGAGATGGCCTTGAGAGCTCCAACCACCAGTCTTCTAACACCGTATCTCATCCCAAATCCAAACCACAGCACTCCACCAGCTGCTGGCAAGGAAGTCAACCCCATCCCAGGTGAAACCATGACAGATCTGAAGCATGTCCAGCTCCAGCCATCACCCCCCAGCTCTGGATGAAGGCAGAGGCACATCTTCATTGCCCTCATTTCTCAGAAAGTACTTTCTGGGCGTACCAGCATCTTTCTGTAACCAAACATGAAGGAAGGGTTGAAATCTGTTTTCTTTTTTCTGGGTTGGCTGAAAAACCTCACCAGGAGCTTCCAGCCAGCCCTAACAATGTTATTGACTTAGCAAAGAGATTGAAAGAGCCAGGAATTGTAAAGCCAGGAGGGATATTACGATCGTGTCTCCTGGCCTCCTACAAGAGAGGCTCAGGGATGTCTCAGAATTTGTTATTATCTGAGGTGGTGGAAAAAAAAAACCCAAAACCAACCAAATAAAAATATTTTTAAAATTTCCAGTGACAGAGCAATCCTCCAGCCCTTCAGTCACTCATCCCGCTCATTAATTTTCTTTACTGTTAAATCAAGAGTTTTTGTTCCCAGTGTGAATTTCTTTTGGTTTCAGCTTACACCTACTAATTTCCCTTCAAACAAGTGATGGTTTTATTCAGCTCAAACCAAGATCTTTCAGTTTATTACACCCTTATTTTTTCTTTCCTTTTAAAGGATTCTTTAACCTGTAAATACAGTTTAAAAAAAAGAGATTTCAAAATCAAATCTTACACAACAGCATCGAAGTGCTTGGAAAAATGTGAAAAACTGATGTTCCAACCTGGCTCTTTGTCTCTGCTCCGCATTTGCCTTTTTCAAACAATGTGAAACAGGCTGGTGGGGTCAGCACAGTGCGGAAAATCACTTTGATTGATTGACTCAAATTTGTATTTTGCCAAACGAAGAATGAAATCAGTCAAAACCTTCCACAGAGCTCTGTTTCCAGCTGGGGTTTGAGTCACCCCTGTAGCTGTCATTTGCTGAATGCACAGAATCTTTCCAGGCCACCTCTTGGATTTTACAGCCTTTCCTACCATCCCTCTGAGAAGCTGTGGTTGGAGCGAGTCAAGATGCTCTACCTCCTCTTAAACATATAGCTAGGGGGGAAAAAAAAAAAAAAGGAAGATTTTCTAATAACTTTTCCTGCTCTGGTTTGTTAGCATTTTCATTTTGTCCTTGTGACTAAAATCAATTGTGGGTGCATGGAACATAATTCACAATTTGTCAGTGGAAGCTGAGTGGAGGTGGAGAAGGGGTTTTTGCTTTTGCTTTGATCTTTACAGCAGCTGTTTGTCTCTCAAAACAGGTATGTTTTTAGGAGAGAGATTTTCTTCTGTCTGTTTTGTCCAAAGCTGTGGTTTTAGAAGGATTTTGGACATTGGAGCAAAGGCAGTGCCAGCGGTTCCTCTGCAGCAAGATGAACTCTCACATGTTTGATCATGGTTTAAGTCCAGAGAAAGATATTTTTAGGGAGAAATGTTTGAGGGCTCCAAACCTGAATTTGCTGCAGCAGCTTGGTGAAATCCTGGATGTGTAAGTGGGAGTTGAGCACATAGAAGAGGGAGAGGACTTTGCTCTTACTTGGTTCATCCAGAAGAAGTGTTGGATCAGTCTTGGATAGACCTAGTGCCGTCCTTTCCCATAGAATCACAGAATGGTTGGGGTTGGAAGGGAGCTTAAAGCCCATCCAGTGCCACCCCCTGCCCTGGGCAGGGACACCTCCCACCACACCAGGTTGCTCCAAGCCCCCTCCAACCTGCCCTTGAACCCCTCCAGGGATGGGGCAGCCACAGCTTCTCGGGGCAACCTGGGCCAGGCTCTCACCACCCTCACAGCAAAGAAGTTCTTCCCCACATCTCAGCTCCATCTCCCCTCTTTCCGGGTCCAACCCTTCCCCCTCCTCCTAGGGCTCCCCTCCCTCATCCAGAGATCAAGAAGCTGATGCAACAGCTCTTCCTGCCTTTCAGATTTTGCAGGACCTTCCTTCCTGTGCTGCCCTTTGGGGCTGATTGTGTCTTCGTTGTGTGTTGCAGACCAGCATCTCCATAGAGATCAGGTACCAGGCTCTGGATGGGACAGTGGGCACGTGGAACGACAAGGAGTTCCTGGAAACACCCAGCGTCCACTCAGAAGGGGATGGAAGGTACGCTTTAGAGACAGACAGCCTCCTCTCCGGCCACCGGCAGGGCTCGGACATCTCTCCAGGCAAATCCAACCAGCAGTCTGCAGAGAGAAGCTTCAGAAGGTAATGTGGTGCTCAGCCCTTGGAGATGTGTGATGGCAGCAGGGGTGGGGAGGGCTTGGCTTGACTTGTCATGAAAGGGCAGCATTGCTACCAGCTTTCTATTCCTTTAAGAGTCCTTAGCATCACCCTTGTGTCTTTCTAAGCTCGTGGGACCTGACAGTGGATGAAAATAAGCCCAGGGTCTGTATCCTTCTGTTTCTTGACACAAAGCTGCTGTAACCAGTTGCAAACCCAGCCTGGTGACTGGGATGGGTGGAGAGGGCTCAGGACTGAAGATGCTGCAGTTCCTCCTCGTCCTATGGCTCCTCTCCCTCATCCAGAGTCCCTCCCCAGCTTTCCTGGAGCCCCTTGAGGGACTGGAAGGGGCTCTAAGATCTCCCTGGAGCCTTCTCCAGGCTGAACCCCCCCAACTCTCTCAGCATGTCCTCATAGGTGGACAGTAGCTCTTGAACCCATTGGCCTCTTTCAGCTGGAAGGGTGGAGACCTCAAAGTCCTGAATTTCCTAAAAGTCTCATGGAAAGACATCAACTGGTAGAGGAGACCCTATGGGTGGGACAGGCAGAGGGTGCAGGCAGTCCAGGCAGAGCTGGCTCCTCACGTCACCCAGCGCTCTCCTGGCACGGGGACAGCCCTTGCCCGAGGGCTACAGTCCCGGTCCCGAAGAGGGACAGCCCTTGTGTTTCGGAATCCACTGGGCAGCCCAGCCTGGGGCTCTGAATCCAAACGCCCCCCGAGGAACCGGCTGCTTTTCCAGCAGCATCGACACCCCGGGGGCCGCGGCAGCCGTGCATCCCCCCCNAGGGCAGAATTTCTTTCTTTCTTTTTTTTTTTTTTCTTCTCCCCCGCCGCGCCAGACTGAGGGAAGATAATCCCCAGCCGCTCCTAGGCAGTTAATTAACTGTGTGAATTGGGCTGAAACCTGTGAGTTTTTGAGCAAATTGGAAGCGCAGATTGGTTTCCCGGCTCAGCGGACCGTGATGCTGCTGAACGGGGAAGATGCTGGAGGATTTCCAAGGCGGATGGCAGGGTCTCATACCAGACGCAGCCTCGCGGGGAGGGGGTGGTGGGGGGGGTGGTGTCAGTCTGTCTGTCTGTCCACCCCATATTTTGGGAAATCACCGTCCCGTCTGCACCCCATGGACTTTGGAGCATGATGCGAGGGTGGCTTTACTCTCACCAGGGATGTAATTAACGCCACGTGGGTGATGCGTCACCTGCTGATGAGTTGAGGCTCTGCGTTGGGTCTCCAGGGGCTGTAGAGTAGGTGTAAGATGAGCAGCCCCTCTGGAGGGTGAGGACAGACACATTTGGCCGCTGAGATCCCACCCAGGTCTGCTGAGCATCCCTGCCCGGGGGCACGGAGCTGCGCGGTGGCTGAGCAGAAGGGCTTTTTGAGGTTGGTTTGTAGGTAGTTGGTGAAAAATCCTTCCTGTTGGAGGGATGAAGTGAACACAACAATTTATAGAGGCAGCGGGGCTGTTGTGGGGGTTAAACACCCCTGTGGCACCCACAGACAGTACCCTGGCACCCATCCTTGCTGTGCGCTTTCCCCGTGGGTCAGCAGCTCTCAGCAGGTGGGAGAGCGGTTCCCTGTGGTCACAGTTTGGTGAAAGTCCCGTTGTATTTGGCTTCGGTTTCTCCTTCAGGTCCATAATGCACTTGAAAAAAAAGAATATCCCTTTGTGCATAGGGCTTACGCTGAGCGAGGCCGTGGGGACCAGCGCTGCCCAGAGGACCATCGTAGCCCTTTCCCCTTGCTTGCCAGCCCTGGCTCACAGGAGCAGGGTGGGCAGCCCTGCGCTGTGGGGAAGGTGGCACACAACTGCTTTGAAGGAGGAGTGGGAAGAGCATCCCTTGGCAGACACACCAAAATAAACCCAAGGGATGCTGGTCCCACCGACCCAAACTTATATTTCCTTGTGGGCATTTGCACCAAAACTGGTTTCACCCACTGCTTTTGTCCCAGGGAGCTTCCCCCCATCCTCTGGTCTGGAGTCATGTCCCACAGCAGGTCAATTTGAGCACAGGCTTGGCTGTGTCTTGCTGTCCTGCCCTCACCTCTGCCTACCCCACGGGCCGTGGTCATTAATGTCACCACCACCTCCTGTTACGATTCCCCAGGAGGGAAAGGGCTGATGTTTTCCGTGTCACACCCCCACAGCAGGATGGAAGAGGATGAGATGTATTACCACAGTGAAGATGAACTTCTGGGAGAGGGGGATACCCTTAGCCAGGGATCCCTCAACACGAGGTAGGGGGCCGGTCAGCACCTGCTGGTGCTGGTGGCAGTGGGGTTTGCAGTGCTGTGTTGCTCCTGACGTGTCCCTGGGGATGTCCCACAGGCATTGGCCCTGGATTCCCATCTCTTGGCTGCAGGAGAGCTGGTGAGGAGAAGCGATGGAGCAGCTGGAAAAGCATCCTTGGAAAGGATGCTCAGGAGGGGTGGTGGGATGGAGAAAGGGCCTTTGGGTGAGAGTGCAGCAGGGGAAATGCCTCGCCTTGGAGGTCCCCTTCCTTTTCCAGGTCCCACCACACATCAGGGACAGCTGTCCCCAGACCCAGAGATCAGCTGTGTCCAGTGCATGGGGAAGAGCTCCCGTTGATGTGCATGAGGATCTGATTCCTGTTTGCAGTGGCTTTTCTTGTAGTGTGATGCTGTCAGTTGTTCCCCACCATGTACCAGGAAGAGTTTGGGGAGGAGCTACAAAAATGAGAAGGTGAAAACCCAGGGACCAATTCAATATCTCTGAGAGCAGCTCAGCCAAAGGAAGGAGCATTCTGGGGGGGTCTCCTCAACTCATGTGGGTCCAGTGATGGCAGAAAGCACATGAGGGTCGTTGTTCCTACACACAGCTTTTCTGGGGAACTTGTTTCTCATAGTAGCTCTCCATGCAGCCTGTCGCCGAGTGCCTTTAAGCTTATAGCATCATAGAATTGTCCAGGTTGGAAGGCACCTTTCAGATCATGGAGTCCAACCGTCAACCCAACACTGACAAAACCCACCACTGACCCATGTCCCTCAGCACCACGTCTGCCCTCCCTTTAAATCCCTCCAGGGATGGCGACTCGACCACTGCCCTGGGCAGCCTCTTCCAAGGCTTGATAACCCTTTCCATGGAGAAATTTTTCCTAATATCCATCCTAAACCTTCCCTGGTGCAACCTGAGGTCCTTTCCTCTTGTCTCATCACCCGTTCCTTGGGAGAAGAGACTGATCCCCACCTCTTTACAACCTCTTTTCAAGTGGTTGTAGAGAGCAAAGCTTGTAGAGAGCAAGCTTCCCACCATTGTGGGAATTTGTGGCCACATCTGAACTGGTAAACACCTCTGTCAAGTCCCATTAATCAGACAGTGCCAGGCCAAGCACCTGAAGTGCTCATAACATTGATAAATCATTAGGACAGTTTCTGAGAAGTTTTGGGCTACCTACCAGCGTGACCCAAGCCATCCCCAGGCAGGGTCAGGAGGTTCAGCAGCCAAAGGCCAGTCCCAAAGGGCAGATCGGGGTTGCCCATCCAAACCCTTTCTTTGGATGGGAAGCATCAACATGGGTTTGGCTTCAAAGGCAGGGAGCGTTCCCTTGAACTTTTAATTTCTGTAGTGTAGAGGTACGTGGCTGTAGCACGTGTCCAGTGAGCAGGACGCTCCAGAAGCATGTCAGTTCCTGCTGTGGATGCTTTTGGGATGTCTGAGTGCCTGGAGATGGAGGGGCAGTTGAGATGCTCTGACAAGGCTGCTGGGTGCCTGGCAGTCCCCCAAAAGCCACTTCTGCCAAGCCCAGAGGTGGGAGCCATCAGGCCATGCATTGGATGGGGCAATGCCTTCAGCTTCCTGGGCGTACCGCTGCTCAGTGCCACGCCAACCTTCGGACCTGGTCAAACCAAGGAAGCCAAGTTCGAAGCCAAGTCCCTCTCCCGCCTTGCCCTTGAGGGCTGGGTTGGGTTCAGGGTGAGCTGCTCATCCTTTTGGCACAGGGCAGCCAAAAATCAGATTTCTGCAAGGCAGCAGTGAGACGTGCCATAGGGATAAGGAGAGAGGAACTCCAGGTCTGACGGGGAGGGGGCTCAGCTCCCGTCCCTGGAGATGCTTAAGTACAAGCTGGATGCACGTGGATGACGAAGGGTTTGGGGTGACCTGATCCCCCTTGGGGAAGAAGTTGGAGTTGAAATTTTCTTGGCAGCCCCTTTGCCTGTAATTCTGTGTGTCTCCACAGTCTGTTTCCAGCCTCTGCGTCCCCCTGGGGGGGGCTTTGAATCCGAATGAAGGTAGTGGAAAGGTCTCCCTGGATTTCCACAGGCTTTCTGTCAGTGTCATCTCCCTCACAAAGCTGTTTACTTCCTCCCCTGGCTCAGTAGGGACATTATTTTGTTATTCAGCTGATTCCCTTTCCTGAGGGGATGCAGAAGGGAGGGGGGAAACAAACAGACCTTGAAATGGGAAAAGCAGCAGCAGCAAGAAGGGATGTCTAAATAGCGCTGGGCTTGCCAAGCTCTCCTCAGCCTTTCGCTTGCAGCCTAATAGAGGTGTTGAGTCCCCCCCCCCACCCCGAGGGTGTCGCGCAGGTTGTTGGCAGGATGAGGCCTGAATTTGCAAGCCGTGGTGTTTGCTTGCGTGATGTTGGCCTCGTGTCCCTGCTGGGGAGGGAGCTGGTGGGCTTTGGGAGAGCTAAAGCCTGGCCTGATGCCCACACGGTGCTGCAGTCAGCCAGGGTGGGGTGAGGGCAGGGCTTTCCAAGGGAAAAACAACTGGTAATTCATCTTACCTCCTTCCAGCGGACACAGCACTGACCCAACACAGGGTGTTTTTTTTTTCCAGCCAAAGCAGCTTTTCTCTTTGAGCAAATTCACCCCAAGCAGAAGGGAGGAAGGGAAGAAGGTCAGGGTGGAGGGGACCAGTTCCCTGAAGCTCAGCCAGTCAAATAGCCACAGAAAAACAGTCTGGGTCATGCGTGGACCCTTCAGGCACAGATGGGAGTGGCATGGATTGAGTTAAGCTTGGATGGATCCACCCAGTGTTGGGTGGTTGTGGGTTCTCATGCATGGAGTGGTTTACTGTGATGGTATATGCGCTGAAGTTTTTCCTGTACTTCAAGATGCTAAAGCGATGGAAGAGCTCTCCACTTTCATATCACTGTGGGTTTTTTTTTTTTCCTCTCTCTCTGTAAATTCCCCAGCCTTGGAGACGATACAGAAGAAGAGCAGCACGCTAGGTAAATACCCACACCAGCCCTGCTCAGATGGTGGTCCTGAAAGCCCCTGCAGTGCTGAGGCACGTTCAAAGTCTTGCTCTCCAGAGACCACTTCCAGGCTTAAAAGCCAAAACTTGGAGGCTCAGATCTGTTAAGTCAAGATTTATGTTTCACCAGGGTTCATGGGCTAGGAGCCCGCTCACCCTGCACAGCATCCATATGATGAAGCAAACCAGGGCACCGGGGATGGCACCTTCCCATCTGCCAAGTCATTAGGATGGTTCCTGGCATGGCTTTGTCTCAGTGTACGTCTGGGATGTCACAGGGACTATGTATGATAGACCAGGGACCACCTCCAACAGTCTGTGGAGAGAAGGGACTTTACCTGTGCGGACACAAGCTGTGTCATGGTCAGAGAACGAGCCTTGGTCCATTTATTTACCAATATGGATGTACCCTTAGATTCCCTCTGTGGATGGAAAGAGAGATGGGCACTTCCAGAGAAGGTTCAGAGAGAGCAGAGATCCCACCAGCCTGCCCAAATTTGGGTGGGAAAGGGCTGTGCACATCATGGCTCCTGACCACCCTGAAACTGAGACCCCAGGAAGCACCACCTGATAGCTGTTGACCTTGAAATATTCATGGCCAGAACAGAGCTCCACAGCCGAAAGCAATCTGGTCACGGTGAATTATTGATGGTGTCTTTTCTTGTGCCTGCCCAATGGATCCAAGGCACGTCTGACAGGGTTCAACCCTCCGCCTGCCACTAATTAGCCCCTGGATCATTTGCTCCAAAGCTGGGTTCATTGCCAAGTGCTGGAGTTGAACTTGGTGATGAAAATACCCATGGCAGGAAGGTGGGAGAGGGAGAACTACCTTCTTCTGTCAGCCCTGGGCACTTTGATGGTCATCCTCAGCTGGTCAATGGCGCAGACATGTTTGCTTGGCACTATTGCTGCTCATGGTGACTTTCCAGAGCTGCTGTGTCTAGGAGAGGTAGAAATGAGGTAGTACAATGAGGTGCATCCCAGCACCATCCTGCATGGCCCTGGGAAGCTCAGCAAGGCTCTTGCCATCATTCCAATCTTCCCAGGTTGCCCCTATAGTCAAAGGAAGGAGGAATCTCCCAAGGGATGTTTGCCAACTTAGGATCTGACTCAGCCTTTGGATGTGTCTGTCTCCATCCTTGGATCTTGTGGAAGACCTCTGTGGGCAGTTCATAACCTCCATGTCCAAGTAGATAAGGAGGGTCCAAAATTGCTAATTGAAGTGTGGCATTTGGATGTACATCTTAGGGATGTCGCACACTGGACCATTGCCTCCATCAGCATAACCCAGCAAGTCCAAGGTCCTTTCTGTCTTGAGCAAAGTGATCTCTCAAAGAGGTCTTCCCTTTCAGGTTTCCCCCATCTTTTTTGCAACCCTTTCAATGTGCCATTAAATTCGTGGGGGAAAAAATGCATCCTGAGGACCCAGAAAAGCAGAAAAAGGGCTAGGAAAAGGTGTTCAAAGCAATGGACTGGGTGGTCCAATGGTATGGTGAGTCCTGAGACAGAGTCTCCAGCAGTTTGAGGTATTTCCTGGAAGCTCTTAGTACATAGATTGACCCCAGACTGTTCCAGTGTAGGAGATCTTCCCCATCTAGCAGCAGTGATGGATGGTGCTGGCTGTCCCAGGGTGGTGATGGCTGTTGTGCCCTGTGCCAGAAGTGCAGCTCCGGTCACCAGCTGGGGACAGTGTGAGCTGAGCACCCCAGGCTGGGTGCACTCAGCTGAAATTACCTCCCCATCAGCTGTCTTGGAGCACCCTGTGGTGGGGAACTGTAGCTTGGACACGCCACCACTCCTCCTGGGAAGGGATGTCCTGGCACTCACCAGGTTCCATCATCGCTGGTGGGATGCTTCAAGAAGCCTGACACTGTTTTTTTTTTCTCTCTTTCCCTTTGGTGCCTCACTCAGGATTAAGTTTAACGATGGATACAAGTCAGTAGCAAGGTACCAAAATGTCATGACTGGTGGGATCTTGGCTTTTTCTGCAGGGGGGTGGTTGCTCTCACCCCAGCCCTTCCCAGTCACCCCACATCCCATGAATATGTGATGGTCCAGGCATAAATATGCCCAGGATTTATAAACCAGTTTAAGGTCCAAATCGTCCTTAATTCAAATGAATTCCCAAATCTTGAGCCAGGAGAGCAGAGTATGTGATGGAGCCAACGCTTCATGCACCAGCATCACAGCACTGCACCTTCTGCAAGTGCAGGACAGCACGCACCAGTGCTCTGAAGCTGGGATTGAAGCCTGAAAGGGAGGAAGAGCTGGACAGTAGCACATGGGAGGAAGAGGCCTGTGCTCCAGGAACTTTCTGTGGGACCCAGCCCCACCTGCAGAACTCCTGCCCGCCACATTGCAAAGGAGAGGCAGGTCCTGCGGTCCCTCTACAGCCAAATCCCACATAATATGATGATGGTCACCCTGCCTGTAGCACTGGTGATCTCCCAAAGGCACC
Organism: Calidris pygmaea; assembly: GCA_003697955.1. NCBI lineage: Eukaryota > Metazoa > Chordata > Aves > Charadriiformes > Scolopacidae > Calidris > Calidris pygmaea. Next base: position 95,968 of record QJSC01017201.1, read on the forward strand.
ATGAATAAGAAAATGTCTGTATAAATGAGTTTATCTGGCGTGGGTGAGTCTAGAACAATGGTCCCAGCCCACCCCTGTAAGTCTGTCTTTCATTGCTGCTGCTCAATGTCTGGGGGGAAGTGGAGAGGATGCAGAAGAAACCTGAAGAAGGGCACTGGTGTGCCACTGGCAGGCAGGACCTGAGTGGTGGCAAAGAGTTATGGGACAATGTCTGCTCAGAACCTCGCCACGCAGTGGGACCTCCCAGGGTCCCATCCCTCCCAGGGTGGGACCTTGCCCTCTGGTGTGCATCGAATGAACCTTCCCAGCATCAGCCCAGGAGGATCCTTCCCAGGGGTGGTGGCAGCCGTTAGCCCCTTCCCCTGTCCTGACCAGCTCCCCTGGGCCATGGGGGGTATGTCTGTTTGGGTGGGTTTGTTTCTTCCTCACGTTCATCCTCCTGGCTGTGTCTCTTCCAAACAGTGAAGACCCCGAAGATCCCAGGTACTGGGCATGGAACCCCGGTTTTGCTCAGGCCCGTGAGCATGCTGTGTGCGTGCATGTGACATGCGTGTTGGTGTACCGATCCCTGCATGGCGTTTGGACCCAGGGAAAGGTCCTAACAGCTTCCTGCCCTCTTCTTAATGGGGGGCAGAGCTTTCCTGTATTCACCCCATCCCCTCCTCCCCAAAGGGCTTCTTTGTGTTTGGTCTGTTCTCTCCTATGCCCAGCAAGGACACCTTTCCTTCTACTCAGGGGCTTCAAGGGTAATATTTGCCTGTCTTCCCATCCATCCATCCATCCGCCCACTCACCCATCCATTCATCCCAATGCAATTCTCACCAATCTGTCCATCAGTCCATCTCAATACAATCCTATCCATCCATCTCATCTCATTTCTTTCTGTCCATCACTGCAATTCTCACCATCCATCCATCCACCATCCATCCATCCTTCCATCAATCCATCTTCCCGTCCATCCTACCATGATACCATCTATCCCTCCATCCTGAAGCAATGCTCTTTTTTTGTTGGTTGTTCTCTCTTGTTCATGCACTCTCTCTTCTCCCTGCTCATTCCAGCCACCACCAGTCCTGATGCTGTCTCTGTACCTGGTTCCTCGGATGCCAGTGGGTTAGGAAGCCCCGTTGCAGCACGCTCACCCCCTGGGATGCTTGGGAATTGGCTTTGGTTGATTGTTTGGTGCATGCTGCTGAGTGGGGCTTGGAGGGAAGAAGGTGGGCAGGGGTCTTCATCACCACAGCAGGATGAATCAATCACACCTGAACGGACTGCTCTTTGTGATTGCAGAGCTAAGGCTAAGGGGAAAGAGAAAAGACACCTCGTGTTGCCATTCAGGTACCCTGACTCCCCCCATCCCTGCCTGTGCCCGGGCTCACTCTCCAGCTCCAGCTTCCATCCCTTCCCAGCAGTGTTACTGCTTCCCCCCGAACCGGCTGCAGGGCAGAACCACAAGGTCCTCTGTGCCAGAGAGAGTGCTCAAGATGAAGTTGCTTGAAGGCACAAAATGAGAGTTCTCCTCCAGTGGTGCCACTAATGGGAAATCTGTGCCCTTTTCAGGCCCCCAAAGCCCAAACTGTGGCTGGCTGGAGTCACAGAGGCACCTTTTGGAGTGAGGGTTGGTGTGAAAGGGGCAAGGGAATAAGGAGGGGAGGTAGAAAGAGGTATCTGATGTTAGCTGCTCCACCAGGCCTTTGGAGAGGGACCTCTGGGCGTCTCACATAATGCAATCACCTCATTCACCCAGGCAATAATGATCCAAGTGCCCAGGACCATGTGTTGCTGCGTCCAGGAGAGCAGAGAGGTGCAGGAGGAGGGGGACACTCGGAGCACGAGGGCAGCCACGGCTGTGTCTGTGTCCTTGCGTCCCTCATCCAGGCCACACTGACAGCAGGGAGACGAACGGGGAAGGAATACGGGCTCAGGCATCCACCTGAGGATGCTGGTCCCCATCCCGGCATCACCCTGCCAGCAGTGTGTCACTCGGGGAGATGCAGGTGCTGGTCCCTACAAGGATGGTAAGGGCTTCTGCGTTCAGACCCAGCCAAACCAGCCGTGCCACGGGGTGAGGTGGTGATTTGCAGGGAGCTGGGACCACATCCACCAGCTGCAGGAGAAAACACGGAGTGATTGAAACCCTCTCCGGGCACTGGGCAGGGGCACCGGGGGGGGGGGGGGGGGGGGGGGGGGGGGGGGGGGGGGGGCAGGTTTTACAATGCAGATGAACCCGCTGAGCTGCTGGCGTTGGTGTTTGCTGGCTCCTGCGAGGAGCCCAGCTGGCGAGGGAAGGATTTCTGCTGGTTTGCTCGGAGAGCGAGCGTCAGTGCGGGGAGAGAGCAGGGCTGCTCGCTTCAGAAAGCAGCTTCTGGATGGGTTTCCTTGGCTGTTTTCCAGCCCAGGCTCTCTCCAAGCTGATCCCTACCTGTGCTGGGCTGGACGGGAGGACCCTGCTCTTCCCACACTCCCACCCAGTGCAGGGCCCGACCCACTGGAGCTGGTCTTCTGGACTTCACCGCTCTACAATCCCATCCAGCAACACATCACACAAAAACGTTGGGTTTTCTTTTCTGGGTGGTTTCCCAGCAGCTCAGCACAGAGGGAGCTGGAGCTTCAGCCTCTGAAGCCACCCTCCTGCCCCACGTCCCCAGCACAGACATACGGCCATAGGCTGGAGTAATGAGCTCTAATTAATAACCAGCCCTCCTAATTACTCTCTAGAGCTGGTTAATTGCTTTCTCCTCCCCACTTTGCTGATGCACAACGAGGGAGATCAGCCAGGGAAGAAAGAGTGACTGGGGAAGAAAACAGGGAGGCAGGACCCAAATAGAGAAGTGTGGGAGCCACCAGAGAAGGAAAACAGGTTTGAAAATCCAGAAAGCAGGGACGGAGAAGAAGTTTGCACAGCAAAAGAGGGAGGTGAAGAGTTAGTGCTTCCTGCATGGTGTCAGGGCAGGAAGAGGCAGTCAGCCTGGGCAGGGATGAGGACCCCCCAACCCAGCCCATCTCCTCCAGCTGAGCCCTCTCTGGAGGGAGGACACGAATCCAGCTTTGTGGGAGGGTTAAGGAGGACCACTCCCTTCTACCAAAAAGGAGAAGAAGCCTTGTCTCCTGCCCTGGCAGCATCCCCAGCCTGTGCACACACAGCTGTACCTGCTTTGCTGGTCCCATGCTCATCACCTCCAGCTCCTCACGCAGGGGGCTGTGGTTCCCCCAAGCCCCTCTAGCCTGGCAGAGGGTCATGCAGAGATGTTATCCACCTAAATTACAGATGCGGGGAGGACAGGGGTGTTTGGGGTCAGCCCTGCTGAGGAAGGTCACCCATGACCACAGCCTGGGGATGGGATGCTTGGAGCTCTCCTGAGGAGCAGGGAAGCTCCAAGGGAAGAGAAGCCTCTTCTGATGTTATGGTCTGGTTTGAAGCACACTGAAGCTTGTTTGCCTTTTGTTCCCTTGATGCGCGGCCACCGGCTCCAGCAAAGGCAAAGAGAAAATGAAGGAGCACAAGTAGGTTGGATCTCCTTGCTCCTTCTCCTGCTTCTCGCTTCCAGCTTTCCTTCCTAGCTCATGTTCTGGCTGATCCCACACATGGTGTCCTCTCCCTTTCTCTAAATCTGAGTTTGGCAGCTCTGGAGGAGCTTAGGTCTCTTGGATGTGTGGCCTGAGGTCTCAGAGCCTGCAGGGAATATTCATCTACAGCAAAAGCCAAATGTAAAAGGCAGACTTGGGATGGTCCCTGGACAGCCTGGCCAGGGCTCAGGGCAGGAGAGCGTCTGGGCACAGGTCAGCAGCACTAGGGCTGGGCAAACAGGGCTTAGCACCAGCTTCACAGCTCTTGTGCCCATGGGTCATCCATGTAGACGAGTTTCTTCAGGTCCTGCCTTCCTTTTATCCCTAGCTGCTTGTACTGATACCAGACCAGAGTGTCCCAGCTCTCTGGCTGAGCAGATCTGCTGAAATTTAAGCTTGAGTCTCTTGCAAGCACAGTCTCATCTCCTGCTCTCCAGGGGATGATCCCTGCAGCCACCGCAGGGCACTTCCCAATCAGGGAGGTCTCTTCTGGCTCATATTTATCCCCAGCTTCATCTGAAGGACCAGTTTATGGCAGTATCCTACTGATGGACCCTCCTGATGAGCAGTGTAAAGTGAGGAGGTGGAGATGAGGCGGGGAAAGGAGAGAAATGCCTTCAAGCAGTCAGCAAGGAGAGGGCAGACTCAAGAAAAAGTGGGAAGAGATCTCCCTGTGCCAAACAGCCTGGTCCTTGCTGGCTCCCCTCCCCAGTTTGGCGGTGCTGGGAAGAGGCAGGCTGGGTCTGAGGGTTGGGGTCTGGCTAAAGGGGGTGACCCTATGGGGCTGGCAGTGGGGTCTGTCCCCAGTACAGGTGGGAGAACTGGAAGTCTCGTTGGCTGGAGAGCGATGGAGGCAGCACCCACCTGGCGGGCATAATTCCTGCAAAGAAATAAGCCATGGAAACTCTGCTCCCTGCTCCCAACTCCCCAGTAAAAAGCAATGATTAAAATATCCTTGTTTTGGCCATGAATAATTAACCAGTAGCCTGCAACCTTATCTTTAACTAGAAGCTGGCCAGGAGAGAGACTGCTTCCACCGCCCTGCCCGTGCCTCAAAATCTGCCTGTCTCTCCGTGCTCCCCTCCTGGAGAGCCACTCGGGAGAAATCCTAAAGGACAAAGCCAAGTGCTCTTGAGAGGATTTGTGCTCCACTGTCAACTGCAGATAATTCATCTGCTCAATCCCATATTAGACACTGGAAAATCCAAGGTGGGAGCAGTGTGGGAGGTTGGGTGGATACTCTGGTGTCTAATAGAGTTTGAAGCTTGCTTGGAGGCTTGTCCCTACTGGGGAACAGTGTGTAGGTATTCGGTTCTTCACCCTCAAAAGACCCCTAGCGTTGACTCTGCTGCCCGTCTGGGTTGCAATGGGCACTGGTTTGGAGGGGAGGGGGCAGCAGCATCCTCTCCGGCATCTCAGTTCTTTGGGAAACCAGGCTAAACCCAGGCTTAGGCAAAGCGGGGGGGCTCTCGGTGCCACCACCCAGCCTGAGTCGGCATCTCAGGTTCACGGGTCCTCATGTAATATTCATCCGGGGACGGTGTCAGCTCTCCGCCAGCACCAGCTTCCCATCCGCGCCATCGGATGCCCGGCAGGAGCAGCAGAGGGGTTGGCACCACCTTTGTTTAACACTGCAAAGACCTTGCTGTGCCCGGAGAGGAGCTTGGCTGGGGTCCCCATTCCTGCTGGGTCCCCAGAATGGCCACCCTACACTAGACGTGCCACTGGCTGCTCTCCTGTTTCAGCTGAGCTCTTCCAGCATCTCCTCCTGGGGGATACCAAGTCCTGGATGGCCGGCGGGTGAAGGTAGTACCCCCAAGGGATGGGAAGGGAATTGGGGTTGTATGGGATGTGTTGGTCCTCTTCTGGCTTGGAAAAGGTGACAGATGGGGCTTGGGAAGGGGCTAGGTGTCAAGGGTGAGCCACTGGCATCTGCCTCTGAGCATCTGGGATGGTTCCTTCCTCATCCTTCACTTGCTTCTTCCCTTCTCCTCAGCACATATCAAGTATGCTGAAACCAAGACACCACCAAAAATCAACTTTCCTTCCCTTTTTTTTCCCTCCTTTTTTTTTCCCTTCCTTTTTTTTTCCCTTCTTTTTTAAATTTTTTTTTCTGTTTCTCAGTGACCTCCAAACTCTGCTGTTCCCTAGATATTTACCTCCCTGGGTCTCCAGTCCATTGCAAAAATACCAGTAAGGGCAGTGGTGAAGGAAGGAGGCAGTACCGGACGTGGTGACTGGGGCTGGGAAGAGCAGCAGGGAGATGTGGCTGGGGTGTGGGCATGGGGACAGCCCCTCAAGTTTTATGCCACTGAGGGACCTTGTGCCCTCTGGACTCTCCTCTCCAAACCAGCTCCAGCTGAGGCTCATCCCATGGAAGTGCTAGAGGCTGTTGGGCTGTTTCCCATTTCTGGGACCTTTTCTGCAGTAAATCTGCCTTTGGGGACACATAAGAGGCTCCTGCAGCCCCATGTCCCCAGGACCTTCTCTGAGGCTCAGCTGGCAGTGAGGAGTCATCATGCCAGGAGGGGATGGGGGTGACAACGGCTCCCAAGTGCATCCCTCTGGAAGGAGCTGGGTTGTGCTGGTGCTGCTGGGACGGGTCTCGGTGAATGTTCCTTGGACCAGGTGCTTAATCCCAGTCTTGGCCCAAAACCAGCTTCATATTTTTATTGATTGGGACATCAGATGGTGTGCTACCCAGGAGCCAGTGTCCTCACTGCCCATGTGAGGACCTTGTTATTTTGGGTCCTGGTAGAGGACCCAAAGTGTCCTCTAGTGTCCCCAAAGAGCCTGACGGTGTCTTCCCTGGAGAGTCCTACTGGCTCCATCACCGATTGCTCTTCTGCTTTGATTTACTTCCCAAGGAACCTCAGAAATTCCCAGCACAGATAGAGTGATTTTATCATTAACCATCTACAAACCAATTGCCCACCTGCCAGCTCTGGGGCTGGTGGGACTTTTTTTTCCCTCCATTTTAACTAAATTAATTGGAAAGAAGGGAATGTAACGCAACAGGCCCTGGAGGTGTGCTGTCTTCTGGAGGGGCTGGATTTCCCACACTCAGCAGTGGAGAGTGGTCTCGGAGCAGAGTTTCACAGCCTGAGCTGTTATTGCAGCATTTGATCATAAAAAAAAAAAAAAAAAAAAGAGTTTGCAAATAGCTTAAAAGTGTTACTTCCCTCGTAGCACCTCGAGGCAAATGTTCCCTGGCAGGACTGCAGATACAGAAACCCACCCTCATCTTTCTTCCTTCTGTCCATCAAGAAACTGCCCTTTTCGCTGAGGATCCCGTGAATTAATCACAGCTCCCAGAGACTGCCTCGAGCCCTCAGCATTGCTTTAGTCCCAATTAAACCTCGGCTGTAAATAAATTCCTGTACCTTCTGCTGGCCTGCTGCCCCGATCGAATTCCCCCCTCCCTTGGTGAATACATTATCCTCCTATTCTCCTTAATTTTCTTCTCGTTTGCTCTGGCTCCACGAGCAGCCCGTAAACTTCCACTTGTTATTTAAGACAACAAAAGCATCGGGCTGGCTGCAATGACAGAATTTCACTGGTTTGCAAAAAAATCCAAAGGTGCAACTTCATCCTTTGGCTCCTGCCAGAGGTGACCAAAGCTGAGACCAGGGGATCCTGTGGTTTTGGTGTTGTCATCTGGGCTCATGGGCAGATGCTGTGTCCAGGGCTGGTGCTGAGCCCTGGATCCCCTGCCCTGGCAGGCAGCTTAGAGCTGAGGTCCAGGCTTGGAGTTGAGGTACAGGCTTGGGGTTGAGGTCCAGGCTTGGAGCTGAGGTCCAGGTGTGGAGGTGAGGTCCAGGCTTGGAGTTGAGGTCCATGCTGGACGCAGGGTCCAGGCTTGGAGTTGAGATCCAGCTTGGAGGTGAGGTCCAGGCTTGGACGTGAGGTCCAGGCTTGGGGTTGAGGTACAGGTGTGGAGGTGAGGTCCAGGCTGGAGGTGCAGTTCCCCCTTGCTTCCAAGATAGCCCAAGAACATGTCCATCAAGCCTTCAAGGTTTTTGCAAAGAGCAACACTTACAGATAATTGGAATTTGCCACTAAAAAAAAAAAGTCCCCTTCAGCTTTACCACCTTCTGCTTTTGGGACAGTCACAGGCCATTGCCTTCAAGTCTCTCTCCAGCTCTTTAACTCTAGAACAGGGTTATCCTATGGTCTGACTTGTGCTTCTTGCTGGTGTCCGTTCTGCAGATGCTATGGAAGTTTTTTCCTACTGAGGTTTTTGGCTGAGTCATCCAGACTCCATAACTTTCACCAGGATAACTCAGAACCTCCCTCCTCTTTGCAATAGCAATGTGGACTTACCTCCAAATAACAGGGAATGGCCTCCTGAAAATATCTGCAAGGCTTTTACTGTCTTTAACAATCTCTGCCCGTTTGCAGGATCTGCAGTTGAGAGCGATCCAGATTGCGGGGCAGAGATCCTGTCATTTACCAAATGCTGTGTTTGTGTATATTTGCTGTACATGAAAATAACAAACACTGAGTAACGCAGGAGTCCAGACTGTCCGTGCTGTTGTGGTTGCATGGGCTCATTTCTGAGCTGGAGTGATGGTCCTAGCCCTGCTGAAGCACTTGGAGCTAGAAGTTATACTGCTTAAATGCACCTTAAAATGATGGATATTTTTAGAAAGCGACTGGAAAGCCGTTCTCCCAGCAGCAGAGATGGGACCCATGGGTCAGGGGGAAGAGTTGGTTGTGTTTTCTCCCAAGCTGAGGCATCCCCTGAGACAAAAGAAAGGAGACCCAAGACTCAAAGGCAGTGCTTTTAGCTGCGACCTTGACTCTGCCCTGTTTGCAGCAGCCTCCGCTTGCTCTTTCCGCTGATGTTTCCTCTCTTGCTTTTGAGCTGTGAAAGGCTCCTCCTCTTCCCACCTCAATGTCCCAGAAACCAGCACTGAAATTTACTAATTGATGTTTGTGGGTTGTTGTTCTTTTTCTCTTTCTCTCTTCTTCCAGAGCTGGGAAAGGAGTTTTTTCAGCCATGAAGCTTGGCAAGACGCGTCCGTCAAAGGATGACCATCGGAAACAAGGTATGTCATTCCAGGGAGGAGATTGTTCCCTTCTCCGGTGCTGCTCTTTGGGTGTCCTCCACATCCCAGGAAAGCACCTGAGAGACCCTGTAGACTCATAGAATGGTTTGGGCAGGAAGGGACCTTAAAACCACCCCAGCGCCACCCCCTGCCCTGGGCAGGGACACCTCCCACCACACCAGGTTGCTCCAAGCCCCCTCCAACCTGCCCTTGAACCCCTCCAGGGATGGGGCAGCCACAGCTTCTCGGGGCAACCTGGGCCAGGCTCTCACCACCTTCACAAGAAAGAATTTCTTCCTAATATCTCATCTAAATCTCCCCTCTTTCAATTTATAACCATTCCCTCTTGTCCTATCACTACAGGACTTGCTAAAAAATCTGTCCCCAAAGTGGCTCATGTTGGGCACAGCCAGTCAGTAACTTGTGGATTAGACAAGGAGTGTTGGGTGCTCAGGAGGAGAGACGGAGAGAGGGGGTCCGTGGGGAAATGGGGAGTAGGAACTGATGGAAGGGAGTTTCCCCCTGAAAGCTTTGCCAGATATCACCCACCTTGTGGTGACACCTGAGCAACATGCAGGCACCTTCCAGCTTATTTGGCCAGGTTGGATGGGGCTTGGAGCAACCTGGTCTAGTGAGAGGTGTCCCTGCCCAGGGCAGGGGGGTTGGAACTGGATGGTCTTTAAGGTCCCTTCCAACCCAAACCATTCTATGTTTTTTAGGGATGATTTCCAAATGTGACAATGTGAAGCTGGGTTTAGTCCTTGCTGGGTTCAGGCTGCAGCGGCGGCACCACCAAAGGAAGGGCTCAGCTGCTGTGGGCGCTGAAATCAGATGCCTTTCTGGAAACGCACGGGGAGGGTCAACCATCGGAAATTCGTCCTTGTTTCCATTCAGACCAAAGGATTGGGTTTCAATGGCAAAGAAATGGGGGAATGTTTGCGGGCAAGGACAAAGCGTTGCTTTAGATAGTGTGTCTGGGCAAATCTCCGCTGATTTTCAGCCAGGTTGGAGGATGGAAAGAGGGGAATTTGGCCTGGGACGTGAGTGTGGGTAGAGGCATTGGCAGCCTGAGGGAAGGCATGGCGTTGCAACCTTGGTGGCCTCCCTCTCTCCCCAGTGCTTGGATGTTCATCCCGTGGTTAAAGCTTCATGCAAGGCCATGGGGAAAGCAGCTGGGATACAAAGGCTGGGGCAGAGTGTGCTGGCAGGTAGTAGAGAGCCTTCAAAGATGGAGATTTACCTGGGAACTGTTGGGGATGGTGGTGACACAGCTGCTTTATTGCATGGTGTGGTGAGTGACATGCAGCCATGGGGCTCCTTCTTCCACCTTCCCCCTCCTTCTCTGCACTCCCTGGCAGCTGATATGAACATGGCAATTGCTTCTTCCAGTTTCAACTGGAAATGTCCAAAACCAGGCTGGATGGGGCTTTGAGCAACCTGGTCCAGTGAGAGGTGTCCCTGCCCAGGGCAGGGGGCTGGCACTGGATGATCTTCAAGATCCCTTCCAACCCAAACATCCACGTACCTCTGGTTTTCAGACACCCTCTTCTCTCAGCCTCGGTGCTGTGTCAGTTGTGGTTCCTGCCCTTGATCTGGCCGGCTGGTGGTGAGATGGGGTGGATGGTTGGCATCCTCCCATCAGACTTCACACTGCAGTGCTCATCAAGCTTCCCCAGGGTCAAGCATTGACTTGCAAGCAAGGGAGGTGCTAGCACAAGGTGTGTGATTGCAAAAGCCTTTTCCCATAACTTCCCAGGAGGGGAACCACCTGTTGGCCAAGCCAGCATCCCTCTTGTACCATGGGATGCTCTCCTTTAAGCCATCCCATGCAGACTGCTGGTCCTGCTCGGGTCAAACAGACCCACTGAGTGACCAAAAACCAAGCTGGGAGGGTGGTGGTCTCACTGCCTACCCCCATGAGGGTCCTTAGGTCCTGCTTAGGTCCTTCCCGGTTGCTGTGGCTCTGACTCAATCTCAAAAACTCCCAGTTGAGTTGAGGAAACCCTGTCCTCACCCAACCTGCAGCAGTGTGTCTCTCTACCCTGCTGGAAAGCTTTTCCTAACATCCAGCCTTCATCTCCCTCGCTTCAGGTGAAGCCTGTGTTATCTATCTCAGAAAACCAGGCCAGAATATAGTGAAAAACCCAGTTTCTGGTCTCCTGGAGCATGCCAACCTCCTGGAGCAAGCTACAAGCTCGCCCGGGTTAGTAAAGAGACAGGGAATCTGCTTCTCAGGAGCACTATGGGTGGATTTGGTGCTACCCCACTGTACCACCAAAACAAACCAGTAGCCCAACAGCTGTACTGATGGTTTTGGCCCAATATTTTAAAAAAGAACATTGCTGCTTAGTGGTCATTTCTTGACCAGAGCAAAGGTGGGAGGGGCAGGCAGGACACGCACATGGACTTGCACAGGAAAGGAGAATCTCAGCAACTTCTTGCAATAGAAACGCAGACCGGTGGACAAGGCAGCTCAGTGCCAACAGGATCTGGGGTCTCAACCAATTTTTCTTCTTGGGAAATGACCCTTTTCTCCTGGGTTTTCAGACCTGTCTACCCCAAAGCGAGATGGTTGGTTGTCTTTGCAACTGCTCTTCTGGCACTTAGAGCTGCAACGCTTGCCCGAGTGCTCTTTCAACCTTTGAAGTCTGGGGTGTTTGTTATTTTTCCATTTTCTTTTTTTGCCCTCAGAAAGCCATACGCCGGCAAACTGCCCAGGTGGGATAATGTGTCACAGGAGGCAATACCTCTCTTTTTTAATCCCTTTTTAGACCAGGTTGTCTGTGACCTGACCTGGTGACTATTGTTCTTTCTATTATCAGGGTGAGGATGATAGGACGTATTGGTTACCTTTCTCTTCGCCTTTAATTATTCACCGAGTGGAAACAATAAGAGACATTCTTTTGTCTCCTTTATGCAGATGAACCCGCTGTTTTGGAGGCGGAAGACCTGGACCGAAAAGCCATGAGACAGGCATGTGGCCTGGAGCCAGACACCATCTCCTTGGCCTCCGTCACGGCTGTCACCACCAATGTCTCGAATAAAAGGTGAGGCGTGAGCTTGTCCAAGCCAGGAGGTGAGGACACGCTGGCAGACACCCCACAGCCTGGTGTCCCATGGGGTGGGACATGTTGGAAATCACACTGCCCCACGCAGTCGGTGGGTTTTTTAGGCAATACCTGACCTGCTTCAAAGAGCACCAGCATTCAGTGGTGTTTCATGGCCCCCAGGAAACCCTGTGTGTTCCTCAGATTCCAAGAGGGTAGGAGCTTCAAGGAGGGACCCTGCAAATCATAGAATGGTTACAGTTGGAAAGGACCTTAAAGCTCACCTAGTTCCACCCCCCTGCCATGGGCAGGGACACCTCCCACCAGACCAGATCGCTCAGAGCCCCATCCAACCTGGTCTTGAACACTTGAAATGTTCTTCAATGGCTCTTGCTTGAAGCAAGTCCATCTGTGGTTTGACTGAGGGTTTCTTCTGTCCCTCCAAAGGTCCAAGCCTGACATCAAAATGGAGCCGAGTGCTGGGAGGCCGATGGATTACCAGGTAGGTGACAACGTTGTGTCCCCAACCTCAGCTCATGGGGGTGACAACCCAGAGGGTGAAGGAACCCTTTTGCAGGGAACAAGTTTGTGATGGATTTCGATGCCCTGCAGTCACGGAGAATGACTTCCCAAAAGCTGTCATTTAAAAGGTCAAGCGATAAACTCAAGATTCATAATTAAGTGGTTTTGCTCTCCATCATGTGAAGCCCAGAAAGCCCAAATTAACTTGTGATCGAAACAGGCTGCTTCCAATACATTTCATAGAATCACAGAATGGTTGGGGTGGGAAGGGACCATAAAGCCCCCCCAGTGCCACCCCCTGCCCTGGGCAGGGACACCTCCCACCACACCAGGTTGCTCCAAGCCCCCTCCAACCTGCCCTTGAACCCCTCCAGGGATGGGGCAGCCACAGCTTCTCGGGGCAACCTGGGCCAGGCTCTCACCACCCTCCCACCAAACAAGTTCTTCCCCACATCTCAGCTCCATCTCCCCTCTNTCTCCTTTATGCAGATGAACCCGCTGTTTTGGAGGCGGAAGACCTGGACCGAAAAGCCATGAGACAGGCATGTGGCCTGGAGCCAGACACCATCTCCTTGGCCTCCGTCACGGCTGTCACCACCAATGTCTCGAATAAAAGGTGAGGCGTGAGCTTGTCCAAGCCAGGAGGTGAGGACACGCTGGCAGACACCCCACAGTCTGGTGTCCCATGGGGTGGGACATGTTGGAAATCACACTGCCCCACGCAGTTGGTGGGTTTTTTAGGCAATACCTGACCTGCTTCAAAGAGCACCAGCATTCAGTGGTGTTTCATGGCCCCCAGGAAACCCTGTGTGTTCCTCAGATTCCAAGAGGGTAGGAGCTTCAAGGAGGGACCCTGCAAATCATAGAATGGTTACAGTTGGAAAGGACCTTAAAGCTCACCTAGTTCCAACCCCCTGCCCTGGGCAGGGACACCTCCCACCAGACCAGATCGCTCAGAGCCCCATCCAACCTGGTCTTGAACACTTGAAATGTTCTTCAATGGCTCTTGCTTGAAGCAAGTCCATCTGTGGTTTGACTGAGAGTTTCTTCTGTCCCTCCAAAGGTCCAAGCCTGACATCAAAATGGAGCCGAGTGCTGGGAGGCCGATGGATTACCAGGTAGGTGACAACGTTGTGTCCCCAACCTCAGCTCATGGGGGTGACAACCCAGAGGGTGAAGGAACCCTTTTGCAGGGAACAAGTTTGTGATGGATTTCGATGCCCTGCCGTCACGGAGAATGACTTCCCAAAAGCTGTCATTTAAAAGGTCAAGCGATAAACTCAAGATTCATAATTAAGTGGTTTTGCTCTCCATCATGTGAAGCCCAGAAAGCCCAAATTAACTTGTGATCAAAACAGGCTGCTTCCAATACATTTCATAGAATCACAGAATGGTTTGGGTGGGAAGGGACCATAAAGCCCCCCCAGTGCCACCCCCTGCCCTGGGCAGGGACACCTCCCACCAGCCCAGGTTGCTCCAAGCCCCCTCCAACCCGCCCTTGAACCCCTCCAGGGATGGGGCAGCCACAGCTTCTCTGGCCAACCTGGGCCAGGCTCTCACCACCCTCCCACCAAAGAAGTTCTTCCCCACATCTCAGCTCCATCTCCCCTCTTTCCGTGTCCAACCCTTCCCCCTTGTCGTACCCAAGAGCTTTCAACGTGCTGGTTAGTGTTCAAGGTTGGTGAGCCCTGGCTGGCCGTAGGCTGCTTACTGGATTTCCTCGAACAGGCTGGTACATGGCTGCTGTTCGGCGATGCTCCCTTCCTGCCACTTTATCTAGAGCTGGAAGAACTGCACATTTAGTTTCCCAAGGCTCAGATGGTCCCTGCTGCTCCCTTTTCTGTTATTAGTTGGTGGCAGCGTGATTCCTAAATTGGCTCCTCTTCCCATTTTCACCAAGTCGTGCTAATTCAGCAGCAATTCAGCTTTATGTCCTCATCTCTCAGCGCAGCAACGCGTTCCTGGGGTTATCTCAGAACAATGCAAATAATAATGATTTTTGTTAGAGATTTATGGCAGAACATTCACAGTGCCCGCTGCAGCCTGAATTTGTGAGGCTTATAGGGAATGACCACTCTTGGTTCAGGAGGGGGGAACATAAAGAACATCAAGAGAAGGGGGAAGGTGCAAAACAAATTGCAACCAAGAGGAACATAGAGCCCTCAGAGGCTCTGCTGTCCTTTACCACCTGCCTTTTAGGAGCAATAGAATAGAATAGAACATTTCAGTAGGAAAGGACCTACAGCAATCACCTAGTCCAACCCTTCGTGCTTTCTACCAGAAGCGAGTGAAGCCAGATGGCGTCTCACCAACCGAGCTCTGCTCCCCCAGCTTAGCTAAATCCATTTGACTTTACAGCTCACACGAAGGCCCCCATGCTCTGGGGCTGAAGAAATAGGGATGCCTGGGGTCTTCTGCATCCCACCCTACATTGCAGCATGCTCAGGCTGGTCCGAGGAGCCCGGTGTCTTTGGTGTGACCAGTAGACCCCAGAGGTGCCACCTTTGCACTGAAAATGGCTCAAAAAACGGGAGATGGGGAGACAGGGGTTACAGCAGCGAGGGGCATCTGGTGCTGCTCTCAGAAGGTGCCCAAATCCCTCTCCCCAGGTCAGCATCACCATCATTGAGGCCCGGCAGCTGGTTGGGCTCAACATGGATCCAGTGGTCTGTGTGGAGGTTGGAGAGGAGAAGAAATATACGTCCATGAAGGAATCGACTAATTGCCCGTACTACAACGAGGTGGGTCTGTCCTCAGGTGATGCTCATAGCTACCCGCTCCTTGGGGTCTACTTTGCTGTTAGTCAAGTAAATGTAATTTCTTGTCACTTGGCCTTTTTTCTTTATTTCTTCTGTCACCTCTTGTCAGAGTAAGATGAAATCTCAAACCACGCAGAAGGAGAAATGAAGCCTTTTGCCCTCTGGTATTTTGCAAAGAATGGTAAAAAGTGCACCCTCTTGATCTGTGCTAAATTCTTCTCAGGTTTTCTAAGTCCAGTTCCTCAGACTGCAGAGGCTGTCAGTGCTGGGGCTCACACGGGTCCATCCCTGCTGCGACATGTGCTATTGAATGCTCCTCTGGGCAATCACAGCTTCTCCAGCTGGAGCACGTGCCAAAATACTGCCTTTCGACCCAGAAAGGAGCTCACCCCGGCTCTCCTGCCTTCATGACTGCTCTTTCCCTTTCAGTATTTCGTCTTTGATTTCCACGTCCCCCCAGATGTCATGTTCGACAAGATCATCAAGCTGTCCGTAAGTGAACATGGTTGCCTTGTCCTTTTCCTGGGGCTTTGGAGGAAACCAGCCCATTTTGCATACGCACTGGGGATGGATTTGACGTCCTTGGTGTGAGACCCTCCTCAGTCCTACGAGTCCCACCTCTTTTGCAGACCCCCAGTCCCTCTTTCCGTTGCTGAGCTTCATTGCTGGGTCCACACAGCTCCCCTCCTGCGTTTGTTGTCTTCCTCCATGGTTGATCTCTGGTATTTCAGAGCCAGACAGAACTAAACTGTCTCAGGACATGTTTAGACTTGGCAAGAAGTAAGACCTTCCCAAACCTGCCAAGGGATTTCCTGGGGCATGATACTGGCAGGGCTGTTGTGGAAATTGTTGGAGGATCTTAAGGGGGCATCTAGCCTGGTTCTCTGCTCCACAGAAGGATTAAATCTTTCTAACACCATCCAAAATGCACCTGAGACCTTAAAGACTTAGAATCATAGAATCATTTAGTTTGGAAAAGACCCTTAAGATCATCAAGTCCAACTGTTAACCCAACATGGCCAAGTCCACCACTAAGTCCTCCACACAGGAGGGCGGTGAACAAGATTTGCCCATTCACTGACCAAAGCACACTAATTAGGAACATCCTTATCTATGCCCTGCACAGACCACGCATGTACAATTTCTCCCACAAAGGGAATTAGGATTCAAGCATCCTAAAGACCCTTTCTTCAAGTAGATGTCCCAGTGTTTGTTGCCCTAGTGTCTGGAAAGCTGCATCTTGTTTCAAAGACTAATTTATTTACATTTTTTCGTATTCAATCCAAGTATACACTTGCTTGCAGCACTGCCGACCCCACCATGCCTCTTAGTGTCCTTACACAGACCGAGGTCATGCACAGACCAAGGAAAATGCATCAGAGCCTTTGCCATCTGACACCAAACACCTCTGGAAAGAGCCTGTGCTCCCCAGCCACAGAAAAACAGTCTTATTCTTTTTCTCCTCTGGATTTCCAGGTGATCCACTCAAAAAACCTCTTGCGCAGCGGGACTTTGGTAGGCTCCTTCAAGATGGACGTTGGAACCGTTTATACTCAGCCTGGTAGGTAAACATTGTTTGCAACCAGTTTAGCCAAGGAAGGTTGGACCAGATGATCCCTCAGGTCCCTTCCAACCTGGTATTCAATGATTCTGTGATGATTCTGTGATGATTTTAAGTGCCCACTTGCACCATTGAATAAATGTCCCCGCAAGGCAGCCAGGCAGACACTAGTTTCCTTGGGTGATGGTTATCTAGCTTTAGTATCTTAGATATAAGCAAGTCACTTGGGCTCCTCTGTGGTCAGGAAAGAGCACTCAGCACCCCCAGAGAGGGTTGTGTCCCCCCACCTGAAATCAGGGCTGAGATGCCCTCTGGGTTTGCTGGCGTCTCTCCACTGACCTGCTGAGGAAGGAAGACCAAGGGGACTTGCTTAGGCAAGATATCAACCTTCCTGTCAGCTTAAGGTCCAAAATACCTGTGATTTTTTTTTCCCCTTGCTTTTATATGACACCTATTGCAGCACTCTGCCTCTATAAATAAGCCTGAGAGCTAAGATGTTGATGAAGCCTCCAGAGTCTGCACTTGAGAGGTTGTCAGCAGATGAGGAGGAGGACCTTAAGGGAGTATCTAGCGTGGTTCTCCGCTCCACAGAAGGATTAAGTCTCTCTAACACCATCCAAAAGGCACCTGAGACCTTAAAGACTTAGAATCATAGAATCATTTAGGTTGGAAAAGACCCATAAAATCATCAAGTACAACTGTGAACCCAACACTACCAAGTCCACCCCTAACCCATGTCCCTCAGTACCACATCTTCCCAGCTTTTAAATACCTTCAGGGATGGAGACTTCCAGGGATAGAGACTCCACCCCACTTCAGACATTTCATCCCATTGCTTCTCTGTCTTCAACATGAGACACATCTTCCAAATGAGTTTTTCAGGGGTTTCCATCTGAATTCCTCACACCTGAAGATGTCTCTTATGCATATGGGCAGGTCCCCACATTTGAGTGGATGCTATGTCTCGTTCTGATAAATAGCTGTCTTGTCCCCTGGCTTCCAGAGCACCAGTTCTACCACAAATGGGCCATCCTTTCTGACCCCGAGGATCTCACTGCTGGGCTGAAAGGTTACCTGAAGTGTGACATCGCTGTGGTAGGGAAAGGGGACAACATCAAGACACCACACAAAGCCAATGAGACGGAGGAGGACGATATTGAAGGGTAAGGATCTGCAGAGCCAGCTTCACGTAGCCTTGCTTGGGAATGACTTTTCATGTCTCTTCACCTTGGATTGTGCGATAGGGACAGCAGCATCCCTTCTGGATGAGGCTGACAGCCCTTCTTGTACCCATATTTACCTTGTGCAATGAAACTAGAGGGACAAAATCAGTTGCTGAGAAGACAGAACGTGGCAGAGCTGTTGTAAATCCAGGCTCTATTGAGTACAAACCTATCATTTCTGTGAGATCAGACTGTCTGCTGGTTGTTGAGCTCTCTATACCACCAGCAGCCTGATGTCAACCAACTTGATGGCCCCACTGCTTACCTAATGCTCCTCTTGGCCCTTGGATGGCATGGGGTGTGATGGGGTCTCATCACTTGCTTCCAGGGAGGCCTGGATGAGGTTTCCCAGGCCGCGTGGGTGGGCAGGGCTCTCTGAGTCCCCAGAGCATCTAAAAGGCCATGGAAGAAAAATCAGGAGGGTTTAAAAATTGGTTCCAACCCTATGTGTTGATGTTGCAGGAATCTCCTCCTCCCAGATGGGGTCCCTCCGGAGAGGCAGTGGGCTCGTTTCTATATTAAGATCTATCGAGCAGAGGGGCTTCCCCGTATGAACACCAGCATCATGGCCAATGTGAAGAAGGCGCTCATTGGGGAGAACAAGGACTTGGTAGACCCCTATGTCCAGGTGGTCTTTGCAGGGCAGAAGGTGAGGAAGCTTCATGCAGTTCCAGGGTGACCCTGGGAGGTTACAAGAGTAGGATCAGCCATTGTACAGGTGGCCAGAGATGATATCACTTATTCTGGCATGTAGATGTGGAGATGCATGGTAAAGCCACCTTGTTCACTACATCTCTCCTCTTTTGTGCAGACTATGATGGATTTGGAGCACTCTCCAGTTAGGGAAAGGAGCTTAGAATCATTGAATCATAGAATTGTTATGGTTGGAAGAGGCCTTTTAATATCATCGAGTCCAACCATCATCACAACACTGACAAACCCACCACTGACCCATGTCCCTCAACACCACGTCTGCCCGGCTTTTAAATCCCTCCAGGGGTGGGAACTCCACCACTGCCCTGGGCAGCCTCTTCCAAGGCTTGACAACCCTTTCTGTGAAGAAATCATTCCCAATATCCATCCTAAACTTCCTCTGGTGCAATTTGAGGCCGTTTCCTCTTGTCCCATCACCTGTTCCTTGGGAGAGGAGCATCACAAGACAGAATGGATGTCTCAGTGGTCATTAGTAAGGGAGAAGTTCAGGTTGTGAGGGACAGCTTGGGAGCTCAAACCCTTGGCAAACATCTATCTTCTCCCACTCGGTAGGGGAAGACATCTGTACAAAAAAGCAGCTATGAGCCTCTCTGGAACGAGCAAATAGTCTTCACAGAAATGTTCCCCCCGTTGTGCAAGCGGATAAAGATCCAGATCCGAGACTCAGACAAAGTCAATGATGTGGCCATTGGTACCCATTTCATTGATTTGCGGAAGATCTCCAATGAAGGAGACAAAGGTAAGGTGGGGGGGCAGGCTGATCTACCTTCTTCATGGTAGAGAGACATCCCTTTGGCAGAGAATTAAGCAAAATAACCTGGGCTCCTTCCCCACTCCTGAAGATAGCTACTTCTTGGTGCCCAGCTGGAGAGACTTTGATTCACTGCAGTGGTATTCTGAGGTCACTGGACACACACTCTGAAAACCAAGCCCCATCACAAGCCTCCAGTCCAATACCTGAAAGCAAAGACATCCAAGAACAACTTGCCCTTCCAAAAAAATTCATTGCCATGAATGGATGAATATCTGACAGGGTCCCCCATTCACACACACGTGAACACACCAGCACACGTGGGCAGGAGCAATGTGAAACCAAAGATGGCTCTAGGAAGGAGACTAATGGGGTGTTCTTTTGTCTTGACTCTCGCTTGGGGTAACTTGCCCAATGGGAGACTCACCTCTGTCTTTGGGCTGGTGCCCTGCGCAGTCCCCATCACTGCCACCATGACAAAACTGCCTCCATGCATGGTTGCAAACATGCATTTCCGTGCACACACAGGTGCATATTGAAGCCCATGTCACTGTACGTAGACCAACCCATGACTGAGGAGTTAGCCTGAGACAAAGACATGCCCTCCTCCTTGCGCATCCCCTTCCCAACATGCCTGTTTGCTCTGTTGCAGGCTTCCTGCCCACCTTTGGCCCTGCGTGGGTCAACATGTATGGCTCCACTCGGAACTACACCCTGATGGACGAGCACCAAGAGCTGAACGAGGGTCTGGGTGAAGGCGTCTCCTTCCGGGCCAGGCTTTTGATGAGTCTTGCTGTGGAGATCTTGGACACCACCAACCCAGAGATCAACAGCTCCACTGAGGTGCAAGTCGAGCAGGCCCCATCAGTTGCTGATGTAAGTCGCCCCTAGTCCAACAGCTTCCATTGCTGAGTCTTGGGCCTCTTGGGTTTTTTTGTCTTTGGTCTCACAAACCAAGGATTTTATTTATTGTTGTCCCAAGTGTTCTGGATCTGGCAGCACAATGAAAGCAAATCTTGCAAGGATTGCAGATTTTCTGATCATTCAAGTGGTTACCTCTCTTAGAAGTGCTGGGCAGAAGAAATATCTGAGGGAGGGAGGATCCTAAACTTTGAAGTGTTTCTCCAGTTGGTGTCCCTCTGGCTGACCATGATTTCTCCTGCAGAACTGCACTGGGAAGATGGAGGAGTTCTTTCTCTTCGGAGCCTTCCTGGAAGCTACTATGATTGACAGGAAGATTGGCGACAAACCCATCAACTTCGAGGTCACAATAGGTTGGTTGTTTTTTGGGGAGGGTATTTTTGAAGCGTGCCTGGTGGGGAATGCAGGGTCCAAGGCTGAGAGCAGGGTTGACTCCCCATTTTCCATACCAACACATTTTAGAGCACACAGGGCTCTCAGTTTAGGGAGAAGGTGATGGCCACTTCACTGGCACAAGCTAGGTGGGGCCCCAAGTCATCTATGGATTCTGTGCTGTGGCGAGTGGAGCTAGTCCCTCTTTCACCCTGGCTTTGTACCTCCTGAGACTGACCACCAAAGGGAGGGTGTGTATTCCTACCAGCTCAAGAGGGGACATGAGCAGGGGACAGACATCCATCACTAATCTATGGTTCCTGGACATGGTTTCAGAGAGTTGAACTCTGCTGTGGTTCCTGCGGAGAAATCTTCTCCCCAACCTGAATTAAAGCTAGGAGACTGAGCCCGATCAGAGTTACAGCCCTGTGACTTTGTTTCACGTTTCTTTCCTGAGGTAACTATGGGAACCAGATCGATGGCATGACCAAACCCATGCTACGGAGGAAGAAAGAGGGAGGAGACGGGGAGGAGGAGGAGTCCGAGCTGCTCCAGAACTCAAGTGAGGATGAAGGTGATGAGGATGGAGAGCTGGTCTCTGTTTCCTCATCTCAGCCCGTGAAGCCCCTGGTGACAGACAGGTAAGCGTGCCTGCCTGCCCATTGAGGTGCCACTGGGCAGAGAGGTAGCTCTCAATTGAGCCATGGTCTGTAGGTATTCCCACCTGCCCTGGGTGTCAGAGCTCAGAGGTGAAGTCAGTGCCCTCATGGGGCCTGGAGTCATTTGGCCAAAGAGACGTGGGAGCAGCAGTGGGGACCAGATCTCCATCCCCTATAAGGGGAGACCACATACCACCTGTAGATACCTTGATTGAGATACCACAGTCTGCCAGCTGAGACACACCCCCCCTTCATTCCCTACATTCCTGAGCATTCCTGTGGATTCTCTGATGTCCAGTAAGGGCTGAATTTACCTCCCAGGCTACCCTACAAAGGACATCCTCCATCTACCTGGCCAGATGTGCACCCAAACTCATGGCTGTCTGGTAGCTTTAGTGCTCTTCACCTGTAGCAAATAGGGATGAAGTTAACCAGTGGATTCAAAAAGTCATTGGTGGGCACTGGAAAAAATGGTTTGGTATATTTGGGGAACCAGTTTATAAACAGGTCCTTCCCTAGGACCTCTGTCACCCTTGGTAATTTGTGCTGAGACAAGGTGCATTTCTTCATCACTTTGGGGATCTTAAAAGCTGGGCAAGATCACCAACACGCAGCGAGGAAAGGAGGCAAAAAAACTTCTGGAAAAAGTTCTTAAGAACATGTTAGGCAGGAAATTGGGGTACAAGACTTCAAGTCCTCTCAGCCTCCCTAGTTTGCAGCATCTCTCCTTTGGGCAGTCTGTCTGACCCCGTCGCTTACAGTCATTGACAGCCACGCTCTGGTGTTTAACAGAACCAGGACTTGGGAAACTGGGTCCTACCCTGACTCTGTCGATACTGGGTGTCAGTGAACAAATCGCTTCTCTTTTCTCTGCCTCAGTTTCTCCTGGACATGTTCTTGTGCAACCTGCTCTAGGTGGACCTGCTCTGGCAGGGGGCTGGACTAGATGATCTCCAGAGGTCCCTTCCAACCCCATATCAAGCTGTGATTCTGTGTGATTCAGTGAAAGGAAGACAATTTTTTTGTGTCCGCTTTACAAATTGCTTTGTGATGTCCAGGCAGCAGTCACCCTAAAATGCAGATGAGATCCAGAGAGCTGCTGGCGTGATTCTGGTGGGTGCTTCCCATCCCAAGCAGCTGGATCAGAAAGCCCCAAACTGACCAGGATCAGCACGTGCACCTCAGGATGTCTGGGCTGGGCTTCAGCCACAGCCCGGATTTGAATACAAAGGACTAGCGCTAAGGAAAGCTAATTGGATTTAACCTGATGAGATATGCTTAAAGTGGATTTTAAGCGTGTTATACCAGCAGATAGATGTTAATAGAATTAACCGTCTGACTTAATTCAATTGGGAAATGAAGCAAACCACACTGAATCAAGGGTATTTGAGCTCCAGATAGAAGTGTCTACCTGGGGCTTCCTGTACTTGTTCACCAGCTGCCCATCAAAGTGAATGCTCAACGGGGATGAGAAGCACCCACGGATTTTGAGCCTGTCCCCGGGCTCTGCCTCTCATGGTCTCTTCCCCCTGTCTCCATCCCCTGGGCACTGGGAGCCTCATGCTCAACCATGGGGCTCTGCTGACATCTTCTGGCTGGAAGTGCCCTGATGGCTTCAGTAAGATGAGCTGAAGCTCGTTTTTAATTAAGGGTGGTCCCAGGTGCAGCACGAATCATAGAATCACTTTGGTTGGAAGGGACCTTTCAGATCATCGAGTCCAGCTGTCAACCCAGCATTCCCAAGTCCACCACTAACCCATGTCCCTCAGCACCACGTCTGCCCGGCTTTTAAATACCTCCAGGGATGGCGACTCCACCACTTCCCTGGGCAGCCTCTTCTAACACTTAATAACCCTTTCAGTGTACAAATCTTTCCTAATATCCATCCTAAACCTCCCCTGGCAGAACTTGAACTGTACCATGACTCCTACCACTCCATCCCACCAGCATATGGAAACCTCTTAGGTCTGCAAAGAGCAGGATGTCTGCCTCCTCTGAAGGCCAGGACGCTATAGGAGATGCTCAAAAGCATTCAGAAAAAGAGTGTTAGTAGGAGATGGGAGCGTTAACACCATGGAATATCTCCTCTGCCTCCTCTTGCAGGAACTACTTCCACCTGCCATACTTCGAGAAGAAGCCCTGCATCTACATCAAGAGCTGGTGGCAGGACCAGCGCCGCAGATTGTATAACGCCAACATCATGGACAAGATTGCGGACAAGCTGGTCAGTACGTGCTGGGGAGGGGGGAAGGAGGGAGGGAGACAGCTTGGGGCAAGAGGCACCTTCAGGCTCCCTGCACATCTCTGCATCTTGTCACAAAGCAGGGACAAAGAGTGCAAGGACCCATGAGCAAAGTAGTGCCAGAAAGGGAGAAGCTTCCCAGTGCTAAACGCTCCACAGTTTGAATGTCCAAATCCTAAGAGCTCATTGAGTTTTCTGTGGGTCTGACCCGGCTGCCCCCAAAAGGGAAGCTTTGTCCCCCTGGGAAAACCACTTTGTATTGCAGAGCCTCCTCCATAGGCTTAGATAAATCCCAGGGAGCCTTTGTGACAGCTCCACGTTAGCAAGGTCATGGCAAGATCTGCAAAGGGGGAATCATAGAATCATAAAATGGTTTGGGTTGGAAGGGACCTTAAAGATCATCTAGTTCCAACCCCCCTGCCATGGGCAGGGACACCTCCTACTAGAGCAGGTTGCTCAAAGCCCGATCCAGCCTGGCCTTGAACACTTCCAGGGATGGGGCATCCACGACTTCCCTGGGCAACCTGTTCCAGTGCCTCACCACCCTCAAGCCTGACAAATCCAGCCAAGATGGGGTAGACCTTGGCCAACAAGCCTCATGGAACATGGTGGACCTATTCCTATCACCCAGAGCCAGGTCCCTGCAGCCAAATGTGTGCCAGCCCCCTCAGGGCTGTTCTATGTAGGCTTGGGAGACACCTTGCCCCACGGTGGGGCTCTGCCCTACCACCACCTCATTACTTCCCCCCGTTGATGCTGCAGGAGGAAGGACTCAATGACGTGCAGGAAATGATCAAGACAGAGAAGCCGCACCCAGAGCGCCGGCTCCGAGGGGTCCTGGAGGAGCTGAGCAGTGGATGCTTGTGAGTAAAAGATGGACAAAGGTGGCACACTGCAGACCCCTGCCATCTGCAGGGCTCTGGGCAAGGTCTTCAGTGTAAGGCCACCTCTCCTTATCCTCGGATGGTGGGCAACTGTTCCATCGCATTGGCACAATACCGTATCACTGTCTTCTGGCTTGGAGCATGGGTGACGTGATGCTTACAGCTGCACCCCAAGGACCCCAAACCAGGGGTGAAAGCCTCAACCCTGTAACCTCCACAGGCTGGTACCTGATCAGCACTTACTTCCCGTGCAGGAGACTGAACATTGGGTGCAAATGGGCCATTCAGCCCCAATTGCATTGCAGACTAGGGGGGAATGAGGACATTTTCCTCCAGGGAGGTGCTCTCCTGCTGGCAGAGATCCATCGAGACACGGCTCCTTGGGGAGAGTCTGCGGGGTCCCACAGGGATTCGTGCGACTGAATCCTCCTTTCCCACCAGGCGCTTCGTGACATTGGCTGACAAGGACCAGCACCATTCTTCACGCACCAGGCTGGACCGAGAGAGGCTCAAGTCCTGCATGCGGGAGCTGGTGAGCGGGATTCAACCGGGCGGGGAGGGAGATTCATGAGCTGGACCTTGTCAATGTGGTGGGGAGCTTTGGTCTGTAGGTGTGCTGGTTTCCAGTCTCTGTGGATTGAGGGTTTGAGGTTTATTTGTGAAGAGAGAAGCCCAAGACCACTTGGGTCTTAGAATTAAAGAATCATTTAGGTTGGAAAAGATCTTTAAGATCATCGAGTCCAACCATCATCCCAACACTGACAAACCCACCACTGACCCATGTCCCTCAGCCCCATGTCTGCCCGGTTTTTCAATCCCTCCAGGGATGGGGGCTCCACCACTGCCCTGGGCAGACTCTGCCAAGGCTTCACAACCCTTTCAGGAAAGACATTGTCCCCAATCTTCATCCTAAACCTCCCCTGGTGCAACTTGAGGCCATTTCCTCTTGTCCCATGGCCTGTTCCTTGGGAGAAGAGACCGACCCCCCCTGGCTACACCCTCCTTTCAGGGAGTTGGAGAGAGCGAGAAGGTCTCCCCTCAGCCTCCTTTTCTCCAGGCTGAACATCCCCAGCTCCCTCAGCTGCTCCTCACAAGACTTATTCTCCAGACCCCTCACCAGCTCTGTTGCTCTTCTCTGGACACACTCCAGCACCTCAAGATCTTTCTTGTCATGAGGGGCCCAAAACTGGACCCAGCACTTGAGGCGGGGCCTCACCAGTGCCCCATACAGGGGGACCATCTCTGCCCCGCTCCTGCTGGCCACACTGTTCCTGATACAGGCCAGGATGCTGGTGGCCTTCTTGGCCACCTGGGCACTTGAGTCCACACTGCCTTCCACCACACTCTGCTTTGCCTTGGAAAGAAATCCAAGAGTTTAGAGGAGGAGATCCATTGCTGTCAAACAGCTGAGGAAGCTGGGAAGAAATGATTTAGGGGACCCCTGCAGAGCAGAACTGCTCCAGGGATAGATATGGCCTTAGATGTTTGGAGCTGGTAGCCCAGCTCCTTGCAAAGGAGTTAGATGTGCAAAAGAGGTGTACAAAGAGTGGGTGGCTTATCCACCTGGCATGGCCAAGGACACCAGCTTCAGTAGCCAGCAGCATCCCACAGAGTGATGAATTTAACCCATGAAAGCCTCCACGTCCCCTTTTCTGCACTGTCAGGTCCTGAATTACAGCAGTGTTCCCTTCTGCTCTTGCTCACATGATGTCCTGGGCTCCCCTTTAACAACAGGAGAACATGGGGCAGCAAGCCACCACTCTGCGGTCACAGGTGAAGAAGAACACCATGAAAGACAAGCTGAAGCTGGTGCAGAACTTCCTGCAGAAGCTCCGGTTCCTGGCGGATGAGGTGAGTCCCCCTGCACGGAGAGAGGGTGTGAGCTGGACCAGCAGCCTGGGATGGATGAAGACCTCTCTGCAGACCCTGTCGGTGGGAGAGGTTCCCAGTCTTGTGCAAGGAGCCAGTCCGAGTCTACACACTGCCCCATGCCTCCAGGCTTGCCCATGCTCTGCTGAGTTGGAACGAGTCAGCCCTCAAACCAATTTGTGAGCCCTTCCCACCTAGTAACAGGGCTGGGTCCTCTTGCAGATGAGCTGAGGGTAGTTTTTCCCACCTCAACCATGGCCAGGCCATGCAGTTCGCTGGGGGATCAGTGATCGGAAGGTAGGACTTGTCCACACAGCGCTGAAGTCAGCAGCAGGGACCTGCTTCTGATACTGGCTGGACAGGGAGTCATTAAAGTAAGTGATTCTTCAAAGGGCAGTGGGATAAAGCCCCATCCTCTTGCAGAACTCAAACTGTCTAATTTTTATTGCTGCAGCAAACTTTTGCTTCACTCCAGCTCATGGGTAAGAGATAACAGTCCAACATGTTAGAGTTGAGCTGCTCACTGCATTTCCAGAGGAAATATTTTCCAAATAGTTTCCAAATACCTGCAAAATATTTTTTACCTTCAAAAAATTACACCATTCTGCCTGATATTTTTACAGCTTAGGACTGGGTCAACCATTGGGGGGATCATTGGCCCCCAGGGGAGCTGTGGCTCTTGCACCTCCTGTTCTCCTTGCCCATGGCAGGCGCCCAGCCTCAACTACATGTCCTTTGCTACAGCAAGACCTTCCTTGGTTTTGACTCCCCACAGCAGAACATAGAATCACAGAATGGTTTGGGTTGGAAGGGACTTTAAACACCACCCAGTGCCACCCCCTATGCTGGGCAAGAACACCTCTCACCAGACCAGGTTGCTCCAAGCCCCCTCCAACCTGCCCTTGAACCCCTCCAGGGATGGGGCAGCCACAGCTTCTCGGGGCAACCTGGGCCAGGCTCTCACCACCCTCCCACCAAAGAAGTTCTTCCCCACATCTCAGCTCCATCTCCCCTTTTTCCGTGTCAAACCCTTCCCCCTCCTCCTAGGGCTCCCCTCTTTCATCCAGAGTCCCTCCCCAGCTTTCCTGGAGCCTCTCAAGGGACTGGCAGGGGCTCCAAGGTCTCCCCAGCGCCTTCTGTAGCATAAACCATATGACTATAAATCATAAAACCACATAAACCATGACTATAAGGCATGATGGGACCTGTCCAAACAGGGACCTTCTTCCATAGTAAGGAATGAAGATATGGCTCCTGCCCTACAGGCCCCATGGACACTGAATGAAGAGAGAAGGAAAATCTTTAGTCTTCTAATCCAAAATTATTATTATTTTTTTAAAATTAAAACAAATGTAAATTCCAGTTTCTTTCCTGCGAGTCTTCCCCCAGCTGAGTTTAGCCCTGAAAAGTGGGAGTGGGAGGGTCAAAACAATTTCAGTGGCCCTAATGTGGCAATAGGTGCATCCATCTCCTGTGGCATCTGTTGAATTTGCCTTTGGAAGGTCTCCAGTCCTGCTGGTGCCTCAGTGTTCAAGAGCTGAGACACCGACGGGGCTCTTCGCTGCTGTTCACAGCCCCAGCACACCATTCCCGACATCTTCATCTGGATGATGAGCAACAACAAGCGCATCGCCTATGCCCGCGTCCCTTCCAAGGATATCCTCTACTCCATTGTGGATGAGGAGATGGGCAAGGACTGCGCCAAAGTGAAGACGCTCTTCCTCAAGGTGCCGGTTTGTCTTCCCTGGGGGGAACCACAGCCACAAGGAGGGAGATGGAGAAAGGACAGACTGGGAGGATTGGAGATGGAGATGGAGATTAGAGAACTGGGTATCCAGTTTTTCTGGGGCTTGAATATTTGGCAAAACAGACCCATGTCCTACTGGTAGGGGTGGAAGTCTGTTGCTAGGAAGTGTGAACCACTGATCTCACCCAGTCTGGTCAGTAAGAAATGTCTGGAAGGACAGCGATGTTTGATCCAGACACAGAAGAGGATGTTGGCTTAGAAAGAGAAAGCCAATATGTTGGGAAGAAGATAGTGCATGAGATGGAGTAGTGTCATGATCCAAAATGATGAGGAGTGGGTCCTTGGGGCAGCAGGTTTTAAGGGGCAGCAGTAAAAGCAATGCACCAGGAGGAGCTGGATGCTGCCAGAGGTGGTCTGTCATCTCTAAGGCCTTCCCTGTAGCCATGTAAACTCTTCTGTCCTTTGTACCCAGCTACCTGGGAAGCGGGGGTTTGGACCTGCTGGCTGGACAGTTCAGGCCAAGATGGAGATGTACTTGTGGCTGGGCCTCAACAAACAGCGCAAAGACTTCTTGAGTGGCCTGCCCTGTGGCTTTGAGGAGAAGAAGACCACCAGAGGCCAAAACCTGCCATCCTTCCCACCCATCAGCCTCCTTTACACCAGTAAGAACCTCCTGCCTGCAGTGGGTCTGGGCACAGGACATGGAGAGGGCAGGAGGGAGCCTGGCTGGACGCCACTTGGACCAAAGGCTTCCAAGACCTAAGGGAGAAATAATTCCAGTTGTACCAGTGTGAGGTCCATGGGGAGCTGGGGTTGGGAGCTGTGCACCTCTTCTTTACCCCATCCAGAGCTGTCATTCTACACATGGTGAGCAGGATGCTGAGGAAGTCCATATCCATCTGGGACTCATGCTCTGAGCCTATATCCTTCATCAGTGCTGGCCCAAGACCTCTCTCTACAGGCTGAGCCCCATGGCTGTGCTCCAAGGTTGCGTATCGAGCTGTCTCACTTCCCCTCTCTCTTGCAGAGAAGCAGGTTTTCCAGCTGCGAGCCCACATGTACCAAGCCAGGAGTTTATTTGCAGCTGACAGCAGTGGCCTTTCGGATCCCTTCGCACGAGTCTTCTTCATCTCCCAGAGCCAATGCACCGAGGTAAACCCCATCTCTTGACCTGGAGAGCTTGCGGGGGGGCTCTGGCGTTGCATGTCCCATCAGCTCTTCGTCCTGCTCCCCTTCCGCGGGTCTCAGGACAGCTAGTGAATCAAGGATTAGGTTGATCATGGGGTCTTGGGGTGGGAAAGTAGCCACCACAGTGGGGCTTGAGTGTCTCCAGGATCCCCTTCCACAGGCGCACCTTCATGACATGTCCCCCACACCCATGTCCCTGTGGCCATGATTCACCTGCCTGGTTAGGAGAAACGGGAGCATGTTGAAGTGTTTCTTGTGTCTTCCCTTCCTGGGCTGAGGACTGCCAAGCTTTAGCAAGCCTGGCAGAGGCTGGAAATAATTGATGTCTGCTTTCCTGCTGTTGGGTTGGGTTTTTTTTCTCAGAAGAGTCCTTGGGAGATACCCCATGTTCCAAAAAAATGTGCAGCAGCCCACTCGTGCTGCCAGGCTGAGACCAACAGCTGGTCTGCTGCCCCTCCCAGGGTCTTAGCCCCTCTCTGGAGCAGTAAGTCTCTCTCCCATTCTTCCAGGTTCTCAATGAGACCCTTTGCCCCACCTGGGACCAGCTGCTGGTCTTTGACAATGTGGAGCTCTATGGAGAAGCTCATGAGATGCGGGATGACCCTCCTATAATTGTCATTGAGATCTACGACCAGGATACAGTGGTAAGATGAATCCCAGCAAAGGAAAATGTTCATGATTTGGGTGCTGTGATCACTTCTGAGTCAGGGCCCTGGCAGATAGTGCCACTTTTCTCCTGACTCTTGGAAGATGGTCCCAGCAACACATCTCCCATAGCATGAGCAGCCTCTGCTACTCATTAGACCTCAGACTCAATTATATTTTATTTTTGGAGTGTGAAGCAAGAGCTTTTGTGAGGCTGGAGGCAAGGAGGACATTACCTGAGTCTTTGCCCTTGGAAAAGCTGCTCAGCTCCAGCCTCCTTGCTGTCCAGCCCTAGGCCACCTCCTTCACCTTATTTGTAGAAGCCAGGAGTGAAAGCTGTCGCTGAGCTTTGGTGTCCCAGGCCCACTGGGACTTGTTCTGACCACAATGGGGAGAGCTGTGGGGCTGACTTGGAAGACCTCGCGTTGGGTCAGCAAACCCAAGTGCTCTCTTTGCCTCTCCAGGGCAAAGCTGACTTCATGGGCCGCACCTTTGCCAAGCCGGTGGTGAAGATGTCAGATGAGCACTACTGCCCCCCACGCTTCCCCCCGCAGCTGGAGTACTACCAGATCTACCGGGGCAACTCCACAGCAGGCGACCTGCTGGCTGCCTTCGAGCTGCTCCAGGTACCAGCCGACCAAAGCCACCCCAGACCGAGGGAGGGAAAGGATGGGATGGAGGCTTGCAAGGGACCAGGGATTAATCCATGTTTATATATCTCAGGTGCTGCAAAGAGCAGGTAGTTCATGCATCCTAGAAAAGCTCAAAGGGTTTAGCACAGCTACCAACCCAGTGAGAGGGCAGCTTCTGCCCAGTTATGCTGGTCAAGATGATGTCCTACTGGACAGGACACCCCACTGAAGTGTTGCATTAGCCCAAACTCTCTGTCATCACTGGGATATGGGAAATGCCAGTGGGAGTCCTGGAGTTCTTGGAGATGCGTGCTGGGAACAGGCAGGGCCTGGGGAAGGTGACCCTTGGGGATTACGTGCTGCCTCTACCTCTGGGTCTCCCCTTTATTTCAATGGAGACTTTCCTGTACATGCCTGTCTGTCTGCAATGTCCTGAGATGCCCTGTAATGATGGTGAGACCAGGGCAGCCTTGTGGGCTGCTGCTGAGCCTGGTGTCCCACTCCCCAAGGGGCTTTTCCCATCCCCTTTGTCTGCCTGGGAAGGTCATCATCCAAGCCATTTTACCCCCAGCTTTCCTTGCAGTGGGGTGGTTTCTCTAGGCAATGGCTCACATGGGATATTTGATCTCCCTCATTCCCTTGGTTTGAAACAGGACCTGGAATCATAGAATCACAGAATGGTTTGGGTGGGAAGGGACCTTAAAGCCCCCCCAGTGCCACCCCCTGCCCTGGGCAGGGACACCTCCCACCACACCAGGTTGCTCCAAGCCCCCTCCAACCTGCCCTTCAACCCCTCCAGGGATGGGGCAGCCACAGCTTCTCGGGCCAACCTGGGCCAGGCTCTCACCACCCTCCCACCAAAGAAGTTCTTCCCCACTTCTTGGGGAAGCTCCATCTCCCCTCTTTCCGTGTCCAATCCTTCCCCCTCCTCCTAGGGCTCCCCTCCTTCATCCAGAGTCCCTCCCCAGCTTTCCTGGAGCCCCCCTTCTTTAGGGACTGGCAGGGGCTCCAAGGTCTCCCCGGAGCCTTCTCTTCTCCAGGCTGAGCCCCCCAACTCTCTCAGCCCCCCCTCCCAGCAGAGGGGCTCCAGCCCTCCCAGCATCTCCGGGGCCTCCTCTGGCCCCGCTCCAACAGCTCCATGTCTCTCCTGTGCTGAGGTCCCAGAGCTGGAGGCAGCACTTGGGGGGGTCTCCCCAGAGCAGAGCAGAGAGGCAGAATCCCCTTCCTCACCCTGCTGGTCACACCTGGGCTGAGCTTTTGGACCATTTCTTCATCTCTTCACACCCAGCCCAGGCAGAGGCAGCTCGTTGGGTTTGGGGTGCGTTGGTGGGTTGAGAACTTCGCTCTGCTGCTGGGTCTGTCCTGTGTGGAAGCACAGCCCTGCTGAGCACCTTCTGCTGATGTCTACAGCTTTTCCCAAAGGACCTCAGCTGGATGCTCACCAACCCTTGTTGCTGCTGCACCCTCTGAGACCACACAGACCCAGTGCAGGAGACCAGGGTTTGCCAGTTACAGCTGAAACTGACAATAAAACTGCTCCCCAGCAGCTGAGCACCAGCTCAGAGGAACAGGTCCTAACCCAGGCTGCATTTCTTCCAGATTGGCCCAGGGGGCAAGTCAGACCTGCCCCCCATCGATGGCCCCACGGACATGGACCGGGGCCCCATCCTGCCAGTGCCACTGGGGATTCGGCCGGTGCTGAGTAAATACAGAGTGGAGGTAATTGCCTTGGAGCACCCAATTTTAATGTTCATTGTCGTGTAGGGCAGGAGAGACTCTCTGTGGGTGTTTGGAAGTTGGGAGGGTCCTTTGAGGCTCTGATGACTCACTGGGCACTCAGACCAGGTGTCTACACTGTATGGTCTGTGTGTCCTGGCCACACAGGGAGTGCCCTAAGAGAACAAGGAGCTGGGTCACTCTTTGCTGTCTTGAGTGTGGGCACCGTAACACGTAAATGGCACTTGGGCTGGTGCAATGCAGGGCACGTTAGAGACACACGTGTAGTACATCTCCACCCAAAGCAGTCACATAGGTCAGGTGAGGTGCATCCCACCAACCTCAGGCATCAAGCGTGGGATGACTCTCATGTATCTGTAGATACCCTAAAGGGTGATGCATCCAGTCAGGGTCCCTCTCCCTTGGTTGTATTGGTAGACGGTGGTGATCCAGGCAACACAGTAGTGATGGTGATACTGTGGTGGTGATGCAGGCGCATTCAGTGCATGTTTCAGCCGTGGTTGTAGGTATCTGTGGGCTGGTGAGTTGCTGCTGACCAGATCTCCGGGTCTCTAAGGGGGTCGTAGCTCCTGGTCTTCCGGACATTTGTATCTGTTTAAATATATCGTATTCCTCTGATGTGCAAGGTGGATACAGCCATGGGGAACCAGGAGATGGAAAAATCTCAGTTTAGGGGAACTTCTGATCATGGTGGTGGTCTGTTATCCCAAGAAGGGAGAGGCAAGTTTGCCAAGTGATACCGAAATCATTTTGACAAGTTGATGCCAGTGCTGAATCAAGAGCCACTGTGAATCAACAAAGCTGGTTTGGTCCTGCTCTTTGGAGTCCCACAGCAGAAAAAGGCTAGAAAGGGAGAAAGGCAGAAAAGGTAGTCGAGGGCCGCAAGCTGGAGATCAGGCATGGGGTAGAGTATGTGGGGTGTCAAAGAGAGACTGTGCTGCAGCCCTGAGCCATGTGGAGGAGGAGAAGACACCTCAGGGATCCACCACTGCCAAGGCAATGACACTTGCAGTCAGGTCCCTGCTCCTGTGGCATATGGAGAACCTTTGACTCCAGCCTTGGTCCAGCCAGGGGAGGTCCTTCTCATATTCATGCTCTTCCTTCTCCTCCTCCTGCCCTAGATCTTGTTTTGGGGGCTCAGGGATCTGAAGAGAGTGAACCTGGCCCAGGTGGACCGGCCCCGTGTGGACATTGAGTGTGCTGGGAAGGGTGTCCAGTCATCCCTCATCCAGAACTACAAGAAAAACCCTAACTTCAGCACTTTGGTCAAGTGGTTCGAAGTGGTGAGTGTTTCCTCTTCCCCTGGAGCCCTCAGCTGAAACCCAGATTTTCTGGAGGCCAAACCATGGTTCCTAACTCCTTCCTTCAGTTTCCCCACAGCAATGGAGGACATAAGCTCCATCCCAGTAGGTGGTAACCTTTCTCTGAGGGCTCCTAAGCCATGCTGGTGCTCCTGCAGACCTCTTCCTCCAACACAATCCTTGTTTTAGTCCCTACTGGCCTTTCCAACCACCAAAGTAGACATCCCACAGCCCACGCCCAGCCCTTGATAACCAGCACACCTTTGCTTCCCAGGACCTCCCGGAGAATGAGCTGCTTCATCCACCCCTCAACATCCGGGTGGTGGACTGCCGGGCTTTCGGGCGTTACACCCTGGTGGGGTCCCATGCCGTCAGCTCCCTCCGAAAGTTCATCTACCGCCCACCAGACAAGAAAGCCCAGCACTGGAATATGACAGGTACCAGGCTTGAGCCATGGGAACCTGGCTGGTATGGTTCATCGGTGGGGCATTGCATGTGGAGAAGAGGGTTGTAAGGACTACGGGATGTTGCCTGCTTCTTGGTTAAGCAAGCAGAGCTTCAGAGTTTGGGTCAGGTGGGTGAGAAGGCACAGGGTGAGGCCATGATTCCCCTCTCATTTATTGATCTATGGGTCTCACGGTGATAACTTCATGTTCTCCCTGATACCTGTAAGAGAAGAAAGGGCTGGTTCACCTCTAACATTCATGGCTCTACACTCCCCAAATGTTCCTCAAGACTGAGAGATTAATTTGCTGTGCTCCGTGCCTAATGCTGCTGTTGTTTGAGTAAAGAGTAAAAAAGTAAAAGCTACAGACTGAGGCCACCCTCTCAGTCCCAACCACCACTCCATCTACCAGCACACGCTGCAGAAACCATCACAAACCCACTTTCCCTGCACCCAGCAGAGCAGCCAAGGGCTTGGAGAACCACAGGAGTTGTTCATCTCCTCCCAGTCCTTGGTGGAATTGGAAGCACCCTTGTCTGGGCAGAGACAGGAGGTCTGTGGGGGGATTGCCAAGGGCCATCCCTAGTTCCAGATGGAGATCTGGACCTGTGGTTGTGTCCATGCTGGCTGATACTTTCAAGGAAATCATCTTCTCTGTATCTTCTCCTCTGGAGGCTGGTGCAGGTGAAAAAAACCCTAATTCTTTCTCATCCTCTGCTTTCCTTTGCTATGGAAAGGTTTTTTTAATCATGCTGTAAAGGTCTGAGCTCATTTCCTCCCCTCTTCTTCTCTGACAGAGGTGGTCACACATAACTCCTGAATGAATCCTGTAGGATCTCACCTGAGCTCTCAGTTTCTCCTCTACACTATCCTCCTCTCCTTCTTCTTTCTCTTTCTCTGTCCTCTGTCCAGCTAAACACCTCAACGGCTACCTGGCAATGACCAACGGGGCCCATCGCTCTCGCCCCACAGGGGAGATCGTGGTCAATATGGAACCTGAGGTTCCCATCAAGAAGATGGAGACAATGGTGAAGCTGGAAGCTGTGAGTATCCGTATGTCAGCACCACTTTAACATCTCTTTCCCCACTGAATTGCCAGTCTCTGAGGGATTCCACCCAAACAGAGACTGCCTTGTCGTGCTGAACACAGGGTTGGGCTGATGCCTGGAATGAAGAGCGTTGTGTCATCGTCAGTCCTTCAAATTGACCTCTTTCTGTCCTGGCTTAAATTAACCAGTGCTCGCTGGCCCAGAAGAGGGCTGTCCTGCAAATTTGCCAGCTTTATGTTTTCCTTCAAAAACAGTCAGGTGGGAATGAGCACAACCCTGTCCCTGTCTGTGACCAACATAGACAAGAGGGACCCATCAGAAATTCCCCATCTGCACAACCGCAGTGACCTCGTCCTTTCAAAGCACTGCACACCCTCTGCAAGCAGCCAGGATCATGCAGATTTCCCTGGTGTGGTTTTTTTTTTTCTTTTTTTTTCCCCTTTTTACAGTGGTTTTGAGGCACTCAGGTGGCTGCGTCAGCTCTCTGAAATGCCCGTTCAGCAGTTCCATTCAGGGCCATGTCGCTGCACAGTGAGCCTGAGCCGTACGGGACACGGGAGATGCTCATGGCATAGAGCTGGTCCAGCCACACGGAGTCACTCTGAGGCACCCAAAGCTCTTCAGAGCCTTTGTGCTTGCCCTGAAAGTTTGGCACAGTGTGGACAGGCGATGTGTCCCAGAGGCGTCCACACACTGAACGTGCCTGTGCCCGTCTTCTTGCCCTGAATGGGAATTTCATCTCCTTCTTATATCCTTCTGCTCCAGAGCTCCCTCCACAAATAGAAACAGATTTCTTTTTGCAGGGGATCTTTTGCAGCAACATAGAATCATAGAATGGTTTGGGTGGGAAGGGAACTTAAAGATCATCCAGTGCCACTCCCTGCCCTGGGCAGGGACACCTCCCACCACACCAGGTTGCTCCAAGCCCCCTCCAACCTGCCCTTGAGCCCCTCCAGGGATGGGGCAGCCACAGCTTCTCTGGGCAGCCAACATGCACACACAAGCAACACATGTCCATACATGTGCCTACAGGCATGTGGTGGGCTCTGAATCTGCATGGCCCCTCACATGCACATTTACAGGAAGGCTACGGCACATCCGGAGCCTCACAAGCACACGTGTGCAGATACATATCCTCGAGGATATGCAGGAACCTGCCCCTCGAGGTCCCTGGAGCATTCACACATCTGCAGCTGTGTGTAGAGGTCCCCGTATGTGCACAAAAAGCTGTATCACGAGTGTTTGCTCACACAGCTTCATGCAGGAGGATGTGTGTCCATGGATATGTCTGGAATGCCCCAGCACCCACATGCTTCTTAAAATCCACCACAGTAGCTTGCAGACCTTTCTGGATAGACAAGAAGAGCTGCAGGAGAGCAGAGAGGTGTTACCCACCCTGAAAGCCAAAGTGTCCTCCCAGACCCAGACCCTCTGTGCGACAGAGACATCTCACACGTGGAGCTGAGTTTGGTGTGTCAGGCCAGACATCCCCCTGTACGCAGAGCTTTTCCAGCCAGGGTTCTTCATTCAGGGCATTCGGTTCCTTCATCCCTGGGGAGCTTTCTGGGACTTCTCGTGCATGTGTGTGTTGGTCTGTATTTGTGCTCGGCTGAGGCTGCACTGCTAACCTGATCTCCCTCTTCCCTTCCACCCCTCTTGAGCGGCAGAACTCCGATGCGGTGGTGAAGGTGGACGTGGTAAGTGATGGATCTGCTCCACATCCCTGCTCCCAACCCTCCACGCCCCATCCTACCCTTCTGCTCGGCTTTCAATGAACTGTGCATCCTCGTCAACCCCAAGAAAAGCAAGGACCATTGCCCCTTCCTCCCATGGCAGAGATGGAACAATGTTGTCTCATCATAGATACAGCAGTGGCCTGGTTCCTGCAGCTTGGGAAGCTCTTCTGGGCCAGGCCTTCTCAGCCCAGCTGTGCCAGGAGGAGCAGGGTGGTGGGAGAGATGCTGGTTATTCCCACCACAACCATATACAAGTTGCAAAAGGCTTTATGGCACCACTAAGTGGACCCAGGGCGCTCTGCTGGGTGGAGGGGAGGGTTGCTACCATGAAAGATTCCAGGGAAACTCATGGAGGAAAGGGATGATGGAAAGGAGGAGATGCCCCAGGACTCTCACATTGTGTCTCTCAAGCCTTGGGTGTCTTGCATCAGTATCTAGGGCTGTAAATGAGGGGAAAGTGCTAATGAGGCCTCCCAGCCTGGAGGTTTCTGCCTTCTCAGGGGCTTAACCCACCGCCTTTGCCCTTCAAGAGATGTTTCACTTTCATCTGACCTCTCTTCTTTGCTTGCCTTGCCCCTGCAGTCTGAGGAAGAGAAGGAGAAAAAGAAAAAGAAGAAGAAAGGAGGAGGAGGAGAGGAAGTAGAAGAAGAGGAGCCAGACGAGAGCATGCTGGACTGGTGGTCCAAGTATTTCGCATCAATTGAGACAATGAAGGAGGTGGGTGCGGAGCAGAGGAGGGGCGTACAGAGGCGGGGGAGAGGAAAATGCTTGCTGCCTGCAAGGTCTCACTTATTTCCAGCTGCTTCCAAAGGCTGGCTACCCCGATAACCTTTCCTGAAGGTTGGGAAGGCCTTTTTTTTTTCACCTGGTGGAGCTGAGCAGGATTCCCCTTTCTTGAGATGCCCTCGGGGTGGGTTGGTTTGTGCTCAGGAACAGGTATTTAACATTTCTCTAAATAAAATGAGAGCAATTAATATGTAGGGTGAGACTGAAAACACCTGACAAATATGTTCTCTTCCACCCCTCAAAAAAAGGGAGTTTTGAACCTGCTGGGAGTCAAAACTCACTTGTACCCAGGTCTAATATAATACCTAAAATTGAAGTAATTGTTTAAAGTTTTCTAGTATTTAATAGATGTTACTATGTCACTTTGCTGTCTCACCCTAAAATTGTATTTTCATATTATTTTTCAGTAGAAGACATTTAATGGACATCTGAGGAAAACAATACAATACAAAGCCTTAAGAGTCTTTGCAAAGGTGTCTTCTATTTCTTTTGCAAAGTAAAAAAAGAAGTGATTAACTGATTTTATTGGTATTTATTTGAAATGCCACCAGTAAAAACACAAGAACAGTTAAGAAAGGAAAAAAAAAATATCTTTGGTTTAGCCTTCCTGACCAAAGTCTTCTGTCAACTTCTTTAACGTCTCCGAGTCCTGTTCTTTAACTGTTGGGTTTGGGCTGAAGGTGCCGGAGGCTGCACTTGAGCAATTTTGGATTCTCCAACCCTGCCAGAACCTCACTGGTGGCTCAGGCAGGAGGAGAGGGCTGTCACCCTGGGTTAGGCATTTCTGGTGGGCACAGAGAGACCCCGGCACCAGCACCCACTCCCTCTTCATTTCTTCCCCCAGCAACTCCGGCAGCAGGAGGCAGCCTCAGCAGAAGCGGAGGAGAAGGAAGACATGGAGATCGCGGAGGGTAAGCAGGTTGCAAGTGAGAGAGGGAGCATGGCAGGGAAAGGTAGGACCAGGACTCCTCTTGGTTGCTTGGGCATCCCTTTCGGAGCCTACCACCGCTCTTCTGCCCAGCCAGATGTTCCCAGCATAACCAGGAAAATCCATTAGCTGAGAAAAATGCAGAGCCTGGTTTGTTTGGAAGACTAGTCTTCATGTAATGAAAAAGATGATGCCATGTTCTTGCTGAGCTTGGAGACAACTCTGAGCATCTTCTTCCTGGGCTTGCTGGTCACAGCAGGGTTCCTGGGAACTGTCCGGTGATCCCCAGTGTTTTCTCTCTGTCTTCTGAGAAGGATCTATTTCCCCTTGGTGCTCCCATTCCTCCTCTCCTCATCCACATCAAGTCTTTGTCATTTGTCTGTCCCCATCGGCATCACCCAGCAGTCATGAAAGCTGGCAGAGGCAGCAAGGGATTGTGCCTCTACAGGGATTGTAGAGGGGTGGGAGAAGTTTTCTTTGAACGTGCCTTTCCAGGCAGCCCATTTCCAGTGCAGCTGATGTCCCTGGCTGGTGGTTGCTCTGAACAGAGACCCAAACAACTTGTTGTTGCAGCTGGTCATGGGCAGCACCTGTTTAAGGGCAGCAGCCTGTCCTCTGGTGCATCAAGCACTGTACCCTCTGCGATACCTGGGCTGGGGTTTTATTCTCCAGGCTGCACACAGCAGGAAAAGCTTCCAGGAGAAGGAAGACAAGGAGATGCTGTGGGCAGGACCAGGTCTTCTCACTGCTGTTGAAGTTAGCCAGCGTCTAGCACTCTCAGTCCAATGTTTCGTAGTCCTCCAAATGACTTCTGCTCAGGTCAGCTTTGGAAGCTCCCTGCATAGAGACTTCTGGGCTCCTGGAGATGCTGTGGCCTGGGCAGCAGTGGCCAGAGCCAAGGAAAGACAGGAGAGGGCTGGGGCAGGAGGTGCAGGCAGTAGCAGCTGTCAGCTTTCACGCTCCTCCTGTTTGAAGGACTTTGATCAAGTCCCCCTCCCTGTCTCCTCCATCCCTCCTCACCCTCATTTCCATCTCCTCCCTCCCCACCGCTTCCCCTTGGACTCAGAAATCAAACTTGATGACTCTCCCATGAAAGGCTCCAAGGGTCAGGG
This sequence comes from Calidris pygmaea, assembly GCA_003697955.1. Lineage (NCBI taxonomy): Eukaryota > Metazoa > Chordata > Aves > Charadriiformes > Scolopacidae > Calidris > Calidris pygmaea. The sequence continues at coordinate 135,416 of QJSC01017201.1, forward strand.
GAAGAACAAGGAGAAGTCCAAGGCACCCAAAGAGGATAAGAAAAAGAAGCAACAGTCAGCCCCTGAGCTTCCTGAGAAGAAGAATAAGCAAAAGATTGATGAACTGAAGGTGAGTGTGTGTTGGCAGGGGAGGAGGAGAACTTGCCTGCCTGGTGGGAGGCTGGAAGTCTGGCAGGATGGCAGTCCCAGCCATCTGGAGATCAGAGCACTGATGGATCAGCCCTGCCTGAGGAACCTTGCCTGAGGGTTATCTAACCCTAGGTGAGATATACCTTGGGACTGCCAGCTTCTCTCCATAGTTTGAAGGAGTCAGAGATAACAAGCTTTACAGAAAAGGGCTTGCCCTGATCATCCTCAGGTTGGACAGGCTGCTGGGTCATCTTGTCTAGACCATGCTTTTGCCAAGAAAGCTTGGACCAGATGATCCTTTTGAGATCCCTTCCAACCTGGTATTCTAGGATTGGGGCAGCTTGGATGTGCCCTGGCTGGAGGGGAGAGTTTTCCAGTGTGGCTATGGCTGCAGGCTCTGGTCCAATGTACTGGCCCATGGTCTTTATTAGGATTGATGTAGTCTGTAATTCTGGGGTCCAGAAGGGACACACAGAGTGGGGACAGCCACCTCACCCATTCAACTGAGGTTCCTTCTTGTACATTATCAATTCAGGGAGGAGCTTGTAGCATCAAGGTCCAACCCTATGGCTCTAGAGATCCTTTCCCTTCCCAGAGAACTGGGCACTGAGCTGAGGTGTCCACGTTCCCTCTGAGTTGACTCAGGTAGTCACTGTATCTTTTCCTCATCTCTTTTCTTTTTTTACCTAATTCACCTTCTTCAAATTTCTGTCATCTCAGGTCTTCAACAAAGAGCTGGAAACAGAGTTTGATAACTTTGAGGACTGGCTGCACACCTTCAATCTGCTCCGTGGGAAGATTGGGGACAACGATGACAATGCAACAGAAGAGGAGCGGATAGTGGGGAGGTTCAAGGTGAGTTTGGCTGCTGAGTCCGGCCAGGGCAGAGATACTTTAGCAGGAAGGGGTTGGATGGAGTATGAAGGGTCATGGAGATGCTGAGAGGGCTGGAGCCCCTCTGCTGGGAGGGGGGGCTGAGAGAGTTGGGGGGGGTCAGCCTGGAGAAGAGAAGACTCTGGGGATACCTTGGAGCCCCTTCCAGTCCCTCAAGAAGGGGGGCTCCAGGAAAGCTGGGGAAGGACTCTTGATGAGGGAGGGGAGCCCTAGGAGGAGGGGGAAGGGTTTGACCCTGAAAGAGGGGAGATGGAGCTGAGATGTGGGGAAGAACTTGTTTGGTGGGAGGGTGGTGAGAGCCTGGCCCAGGTTGCCCCGAGAAGCTGTGGCTGCCCCATCCCTGGAGGGGTTCAAGGCTCATGCGGTGGAGGAATTTTTTCCAGATCTGGCCTGTCTGCTCCAGCATGTGTCTAGAAACAAGGATATTGACTGGGTGTCCTCAGGGAGGGTGGTTTGGGCTGGGTCTGCTTACTCAGAGCCCCCTGGGCAGCAGAACCCTCACCAGGCTGTGCACTCCCTTGGCCCAGGGCTCCATGTGTGTCTACAAAGTGCCTCTCCCTGATGATATCACCAAGGAGGCAGGATACGACCCCAACTTCGGCATGTTCCAGGGGATCCCCAGCAACGACCCCATCAATGTGCTGGTCCGAGTCTATATCGTGCGGGTGAGTAGAGCCATGCAGTAGGGTACGGCCTGATCCTGCACTCCCTTGCATGGTGCACACCCAGGAACTGGTCCCAAAGCTGTAGGAACAATGGTTTTCAGCTCTCAGTGCATCAGGGCACTGAGACAAGGACTGAAGCAACTCATTGATGACGACTTGAATGCGGTCTCCATAGCTGTGTGCTCCAATGCTGGGAGCAAGCCAGATCCAAGCTCCTGCCAGACCCAGAGACCTTTCTTCTGGTATGTAGGATGGACCAGCGTGTCTGTCCTAGTACTTAACTCAAGTTGGATAGTTTGGATCAGCTTGGACCTTGGTGAAGAACACGCAGAGCCGAATGGGAGCTGGAAGGATCTAGTAGACCTGGTTGAAGAGCATGGCACCTCCTTGAACATGCACTGAGCATGCACTGAGCATGCACTGAACATGCAGTAACGTGTGTTTCTTCATATGGAGTGTGCTCTGGAAAAAGTCTTTTCCTGCCCCCTAAACTAGTCCTCCTTGTGTCCCCAAGCATGTGAGTGAGGTACAGCGGCCAGGAACTTGAGAGGGATCTCAGTCCTGCTAGAAGGACCTGGGCTGCTCTTTGTCAGCACCTTGTTCTGGTGTTTTATGAATGCAACAACCTGCTTTTGGCTACATTTCCCACTCACCTGATTCTCCATCTAGTGCTGCACCCCATTGCTCAATGGGGCAACAACTCTCCCCTCCTATCTCCAACAGACTGAGGTTGCAATGGTATACACCAGCCTGGTCAGCACCAGCAACCACCAGTACTGGCTGAATGTGTCCTAGCATGGGCCATGATGGAGGCTGGGCCTGAAAAGTTTGGGGATACTCACCCCCTTTATGGGGAGAAGCCAGAAGCCCTTGGGCTTATTGTAGCGATTGGAGAGAACACGAGGGGAAGAGGAAGGTTTTCTTGAATCATAGAATCATAGAATCATCTAGGTTGGAAAAGACCCTTGGGATCATCGAGTCCAACCATCAACCCTATTCTACAAAGTTCTCCCCTACACCATACCCCCCAACACCACATCTAAACAGCTCTTAAACACATTCAGGGATGGTGACTCAACCACCTTCCTGGGCAGCCTATTCCAATGCCCGACCACTCTTTCTGTGAAAAACTCTTTCCAAATGTTCAGTCTAAACCTACCCTGTTGGAGATTGAAGCCCTTCCCTCTTGTTCTGTCACTAATTACCTGCGAGACGAGACCAGCACCAACCTCTCTATAGTGTCCTTTCAAGTAGTTGTAGAGAGTGATGAGGTCTCCCCTCAGCCTCCTCTTCCTCAAACTAAACAGTCCCAGCTCCTTCAACCGCTCTTCATAAGATTGATGCTCCAGGCCCTTCACCAGCTTTGTTGGTCTCTTCTGCACTTGCTCCAGTACCTCGAGATCTCTCTTGTATTGAGGTGCCCAGAACTGGACACAATACTCAAAGTGTGGCCTCACCGGTGCTGAGTACGGGAGACAATCACCTTCCTACTTCTGCTGGTCACGGTATTTCTAATCCAAGCCAGGATGCCGTTGGCTTTCTTGGCCACCTGGGCACACTGCCGGCTCATATTCAGCCGCTTGGCAATTAGGACCCCCAGGTCTTTTTCTGCCAGGCAGCTTTCCAGCCACACTTCCCCGAGCCTGTAGCGCTGCATGGGGTTATTGTGGCTCAAGTGCAGGACCTGGCAGTTGGCCTTGTTGAAGCTCATACCATTAATGTTGGCCCAATGATCCAATCTATCTAAGTCTGTCTGTAGAGCTTCCCTATCCTCATGTGAATCAACACTCCTGCTTAACTTGGTGTCATCAGCGAACTTGCTGATGATACACCCTATGTCCTTATCAAGATCATCAATAAAGATGTTAAACAGAAATGGTCCCAACACTGAGCCCTGAGGCACACCACTAGTGACCGGCCGCCAGCTGGATTTAAATCCATTGAGCACCACTCTTTGGGACCTTCCAGCCAGCCAGTGCTTGATCCAGCAGATCATATGCTCATCCAGGCCGTGTGCAGCCAGTTTTCCCACAAGAATTATATTGGGGACAGTATCGAACACTTTTCGAAAGTCCAGGTATACAATATCCACAGCCTTTCCCTCATCCAATGATCGGGTCATCTTGTCATAAAAGGAGATCCAGTTCGTCAGGCATGACCTGCCTTTCATAAACCCATGCTGACTAGGCCTGATCCCCTGGTTGTCCATTATGTGGCTTGTTATGGCAACTCAAGATGACCTGCTCCATGACCTTCCCTGGTATCGAGGTCAGACTGACAGGTCTATAGTTTCCTGGATCCTTCTTTTTGCCTTTCTTGTAGACGCGTTTTACATTTGCCACCCTCCAGTCCATTGGGACCTCCCCAGTTAGCCATGACTTCATGTAAATGATGGAAAGTGGCTTGGCGAGCACGTCTGCCAACTCTTTCAGTGCTCTTCGGTGTAGCCCATCGATCTTGATCAGGTTGTTGCTCTGGGGCTTTCTTTAGAGGAGCCTGTTTCTTTCCACTGATGAAAGAGATGCCAAAGGAGACTGTGGTTATGTCTCTCGAGGGGACACAGTCAGCCCCAACCCCTCCCCAAAACAGGACAGGGATTAACACAAAGCAGGATTTATCCCCAATTTTAACCAGGACACTCTGTTTCGGGGGACGAAAGTGCTCAGCTGCATGCCTGTGGCCAGGCAAGGCCAGATGGTCTCAGGGATGGAGAATGGGGCCACCCCTCAATTCTTTGCTACTGTGGACGCCACTGATACATCTCATCTGTTCTCTCCAGGCCACGGACCTTCACCCAGCTGACATCAACGGGAAAGCTGACCCCTACATTGCCATCAAGCTGGGGAAGACAGACATCAAAGACAAGGAGAACTACATCTCCAAGCAGTTGAACCCCGTCTTTGGAAAGTGAGTTGCCTCCAACCCTGTGTCCTGTCTTCACCTGGAAGGGGTGAGCTAAGCCTGAGACAAGCTTGCCAGCCCTTGCACTGGCACCGGCACCTGCACCTTGGTCCACAGCCTGGAGCAGACCCAACTCACCCATGTGTCCTGAGTAGCATCCAAACACTTCAGCAGCTTTTCTCTTCCCCCTGGCCTAGATCCTTTGACATTGAGGCCACCTTCCCCATGGAGTCCATGCTGACAGTGGCAGTGTACGACTGGGACCTAGTGGGGACCGACGACCTCATTGGAGAGACCAAGATTGACCTGGAGAACCGCTTCTACAGCAAGCACCGAGCTACTTGTGGGGTGTCACAGACCTACTCCATGTACAAGCAAAGCTTTCTCTGCCCAACCTTCTGCCTGGACCCTCTGCCTGTCTCATCTTCCACACCTAGCCTAGATCTTCTGCAGGAGTCTCCCCCCTTTATTGCCTACTGGTGGAGGAATATGTGCATGTCCTCACTCTTAAGACAGGTTTTGTGACCAGGGCAGCAATGCAGTGGGTTGTCAGGAGCCCAGGGCAAGGAGGAAGGGACTGAGGGCCACTGGTGGGACTGGGTAGAGGGGTGACACCAGAGCTGAAATGGCAGCAGGACCAAAGGAGTGATGATGAGCATCAGGAGTCAAGTGAGGTGTGCTGGGAATGTCAGGGCTGGGGTGGAGGGATGCAAGCAGAGTGTAGAGAAGGGTCACAGAGGGACCTCTTCTGCTCTGAAGGTTTATGCTTTCGGCCTCAGATCCTTTCCCTGTGAATCCTGGGTCCTTCATGGCAGCAGCAGTTGTTTTGCTGGCAGAGGGGAACGAAATCCTGTTTTCCTCCATATCTTGCTACGACTTGACTGACCTGGCCCTCCTGTTTGCAGACATGGTTACAACACCTGGCGTGACCCCATGAAGCCCTCCCAAATCCTGTCCAAGCTGTGCAAAGAAGGCAAGGTGGATGGGCCACACTTCGGTCCAGGAGGAAGAGTGAAAGTTGCCAACAGGGTCTTCACTGGCCCCACAGAGATTGAAGATGAAAATGGTACTTGACGCATGGGTTGAAGGTTGTGGAGGGGAGCAGGGGTCTGGGGTGTCCCCTTGTCACCCAGGATTGGAGACAGATGTAGTGGCCTCATCAGCCTAAAGCAGCACTGCAATCAGTCTCCATCCACCACCTTGAATGGATCTTCCAGTATGTGGAGAGTCTTAGAGACCTCCCAGGCCTGAGGGTTGCTCTCAGAATCACTCATGGGCGTCCATGGCACAGCATCACCAAAGCTACCTTTGAAAACTTCCTCCTGGAAGTGTACGCCCAAAGAGCAATGAAGGCAGCCCACCCTGGCCTTTCCAGGGTTTAGGAAGCCATTCCCCATGTAACTGCACCCCCAAACATGGTGGTGTCCCAACACACTCCTGTGTATTCAATAATGATGAAGGCAGGCCAGCAGGGGTGCAGAAGAGAAGGAAAACATGGTCAATGGTTCTGGACCTGGTTCAGCCTCAGAAAATGCAGACTGGCAGGGGATCTGGACCTTGTGTCAATGACATGGGTTAGAGAGAGGAGAAAGAGAGGAGTTAGGAGGTGTTGGCTGAAGGACAAAGTGTGCACAAGGGAATGGAGAGAAGCAGCAGGTAGGCAGTCCTGCCCCTTTGGAGTAAGGGTGGAGGAACGGGGTTGTTTGCTGTCCCTGGTGTCTCTCTGCCAAGATCTCCAAGCTTAGCTCTCCCTTTGCCCACGCAGGTCAGAAGAAGCAGACAGATGAACACCTGGCCCTGACTGTGCTGCGCCATTGGGAGGACATCCCCCGGGCAGGCTGCAAGCTGGTCCCCGAGCACGTGGAAACGCGCCCACTGCTGAACCCTGACAAGCCGGGCATCGAGCAGGTCCTCAGAGCCCCAGAGCAGGAGCAGAGGCTGCAGAGCCTCCAAGCAGGGAGCTGAGATATCAACTGGGCAGACCAGCCATGGCCCACCTTGTCGTGGGCAGCAGAGATGGGGGAGGCACCCTGCAAAGTGGCACTTGGGCATCAACAGTCCTTAACAGTCACCTGCTGACCCCCAGAAGACTTAAGTTTTCAGTGCCCCTCCTGCTCCATGTCATACCCCCAAGTCCCTTGGTCCCCTGACTCCCCTTGGCACCACGTCATGCCATGAGGCCCTTCTGCAGGGGATGGAAAAGGGTTCATGGCATGGAAGAACCTTATCTTGCTCCATATCTGGCGCAGCCAGACTGATGTTGAAGGGCAAGAGGAGCTGGGAGGGACCCTGCCAGGTGTTGGGGGCAAGGAGGGACCCAGGGAGCTGACTGCATCTCTTCACCCTTGCAGGGCCGCCTGGAGATGTGGGTGGATATGTTCCCCATGGACATGCCAGCGCCCGGCCCCGCCATTGATATTTCTCCCAGGAAACCAAAGAAGTAAGGAACCTCCTGGCCCACCAACCCTGGGGAAAACCAGAGGCTGGGGATGGAGTCCTCCTTCTCCCCTCTCCTGATGCTGCTCCATGGCCCAGCCCAACCCTCTGCCTGGGTACCTTCCCCATGCTGGCATTTCCAGAGAACCCAGGAGTGTAGGCATCGAGAGATGTCTTCTCCTTCCAGAGAGGCTCCTGAAGGGTGGTATCCCGCCTGTTCCACCCCCTGCAGCTCCGCATCTCTCTTGTCTGAGTAGACTAGGAAATTAATTAGTTACCCATTACCCCTGACTCCCTCCTGGGCAGGGGAAGGGTTATCCCAGGGCATCCCCAGGGACTTTGGATGGGCCCTTTCCCAGAGGTGATGCAGGGAAGGTTGCTGGGACAGTGTTGGTCAATCCAAGCAGGACAGAGCAGGCAACAGACAGTGCCATGAAGAGTCCTTCCCTCCCCACCCTGCCCTCTCCCAGCTCATTTTGAGAGAAGAAGGAAAATTCTTCCCCCAGCATCCCTCCCAGCCCTGCCTTACCTGTCGGACTGTGTCCTTGGGCCCCTTTTCTCACCCCCAGGGCCAGGATACAGGGATGGCACTGGGCATCCTGGTGGGATTCTCCTGCACCCCATGCCCAGCAGACAATGCCTTGGATGGAGAGAATGTCCCTTCATCCCAGTGGGCCGCAGATGGGGTCTGAACTGGGGGAAAGCTGAGGCCAAGGGCAAGGTCCAGACACCATCACGGACTGGAATAGCAAAGGGTTGTCTACAGGACAGCCTGGGACAGCCATGCTCAGCAGTGACCCATGCTTATCAAGCCTTGGCAGAGGCTGCCCAGGGCAGTAGTGGAGTCCCCATCCCTGGAGGGATTTCAAAGCCGGGCAGACGTGGAGCTGAGGGACATGGGTCAGTGGTGGGTTTGTCAGTGTTGGGTTGATGGTTGGACTCAATGATCTCAAAGGTCCCTTCCAACCTGGACAATTCTATGATTCTACATGTCTTTTAAATCCCTCCAGGAATGGGGATTTAAAAGCCCCTTCCAAGGCTTGACAACCCTTTCCAAGAAGAAATTGTTCCCAATATCCATCCTAAACCTACCCTGGCGCAACCTGAGGCTGTTTCCTCTGGTCCCATCGCCTGTTTCTTGGAAGAAGAGACTGACACCCCCCACCAGCTACACCCTCCTTTCAGGGAGTTGTAGAGAGTGAGAAGGTGTCCCCTCAGCCTCCTTCTCTCCAGGCTGAACAACCCCCAGATGTGGTGCTGAGGCTCAGACTGGTTTTCAGGCCCCATTTTAGCCACAAATCTGCCAAAGACCAAGCCCAGGCTGTCCCCTCGAGCTTTTTGGCTTGGGCTTTGTAGAGTCTCTCAGCAGAGGGAGGTAAAGCCCCCCTTTCTGCTCTGCTCACCCTGAGCTCATGTGGAGATCCCTGTCCTGTCCTTGCCCTCATGATCCCTCAGATAAGGTTTCTGTGAGCAGTTCCCTGCCGTCTCTGTACCTGGTCCTGGTTTCTGGTGTTGTCACCTTCATCCCCTCCTGCCCCTTCCCCTGTCTCACCTCTTTGTCTCCCTTCCTCCTGCCAGATATGAGCTTAGAGTGATAGTGTGGAACACAGACGAGGTCATCCTGGAGGACGATGACTACTTCACTGGCGAGAAATCCAGTGACATTTTTGTGAGGGGGTAGGTACAGCCTGGCATGCCAGCAACACCTCCTCTCCTTCTTCTGGGGTTCCCAGGGTGGTCTTGGAGTTTGGAGGGTGGAGGGGGGTTACCACCGTAGACTGCGGTGCCATCATCTTCTGTGCTTTGTTTCTTGCCTCTCCATCTCTCTCTCTCGGCCACCCAGCTTTGAGTTGCAGGCAGTTATCTGGAACACCGATGAGGTGTTTTTAGAAGATGATGCTTTCCTGGCAGGAGAGAAGATGTCTGACACCTATGTCAGTGGGTTATGGCCGAGACCTCACTGCTTGGTCCCCTCTGCCCCTTTTTTTGAGCTGGTCTTGGTCCCCCCAGTTCTGGAGCCAAATTGTGGTTAGTTCCCACCTCCACTTCATCCTTGCCCAGCAGTAGGAGAAAGCTCCTTCCAAAACTCAGCTGTACAGGGATGAGGTCACCCACCTCCCCGTAGCCCAGCTCTTTACAGGACCTCAAATCAATGCGACGGCATTCCAGGCTGGTGGTTGACTACGTGGTGGTTTCCCACCAATCTCTTAACCTGATGCTTCCTCTTCAGCCTCTCCCAGCAATTCTCCTTGCCTCCTGTCCACCTTTTCAACATCTCCTTGCCCGGAGAAAGACCCCAGACAACTCACCTGCAGTTCTTGCTCTCAACCCACCCTGTTCCTTCTAGGTCCCTTCTGCCCCCATGCCTGTTCTCTCCCTTGGAGATGCTGCTGCTGCATCCCCAGCTCACACTATTTCGGTCCTTACAATCTGTCCTGGACACAACCTAGCTGCATGGACAAGGTGGTCCTGTGCCACCTCTCTCACCCCTCTGGGCCCTGCAGGTGGCTGAAGGGTCAGCAGGAGGACAAGCAAGACACAGATGTCCATTACCACTCCCTTACCGGTGAAGGCAACTTCAATTGGCGCTACATCTTCCCCTTTGACTACCTGATGGCAGAGGAGAGGATCGTCATCTCCAAGAAGGAGTCCATGTTCTCCTGGGACGAGACCGAGTACAAGATCCCGGCTCGCCTCACCCTGCAGGTCTGGGATGCTGACCACTTCTCGGCTGATGATTTCCTCGGTAAGTGGAGGGTCCACTGAGCTGGGGCAATGGGGCAGCCAGGAGCTCATGGATGGACAAGCAGGGAGCAGCGTGGGATGAGGCAAAGCCTATATAGAACAGATCCTGGAAGGGCAGCTCTGCTCTTTAAGTCCACAACACCCTACAAACCCCCTTTAGACGCTGCTGGTAAGAGCAGGTGGGACGAGAGCCCTCATCCCCACTGCTGGTGTTTAAATGCTGCTCCTGTAGCAACGATGTTGGCTCTTTGGTTCCCAGTCCTAGTTCAAAATTCCTCTCCAGGGCAGGAGATGCTGGCCCAAGCCACCTCCAGCCAAGGACTCAGTGTTTTGGGGGTGCCAGCATCTCTGCTCCACTTTTCTCCTACCAGGGGCCATTGAGCTGGACCTGAACCGCTTCCCCCGGGGAGCCAAGACGTCAAAACAGTGCAGCCTGGAGATGGTGACGAACGAGGCAGAGCTGCCCATGGTCTCCATCTTCAAGCAGAAGCGGGTGAAGGGCTGGTGGCCATTTGTGGCCAGAGATGAAAATGATGAGCTGGAGATCACCGTAAGGATGGGGAACAGGGAGGGATTTTGCACCCTGGGGATTGCACTCTTTGCTGACATCCCCCACTGCTTATCTCTGTTCCCTTAGGTCCCCTCTGTCTTGGGGGGCTGAGGTGGGGACCTAGGTCTCAGCACCACTCTCTGCTCCCTGCAGGGAAAAGTTGAGGCTGAGCTGCACCTTCTGACGGCAGAGGAGGCAGAGAAGTCCCCCGCCGGACTAGCTCGCAACGAGCCCGATCCACTGGAGAAACCCAAGTAAGGAGGAACCACCTTGGGGTGGTCCCCAGGGAGGGAGCCAGGCATGGGGACGCTAGGAAGGGGTCGCACTGGGGGATGTAGGAATGAGGGTCCTGGGCAGAACTATGTCTACTGGTCCTCCCCATTGCCTGCTATTCACTGCCCCACTGTTTTTTCCTTACTCTCTTCCTCCTCTGCCTCTCTCCTTGGCTCCATCCCCTTTCCTTGGCCTCCCACCTCCTCCCCTCTGGCCTTCATCAGCAGATTCCAGCTTCGACTAGAATCCTCGTGCTCCTTCACAAACCTGCATTACTCCATCTGACCCACGTCCCCTTCTCCACCCTCCTGGTCCTCCTGGTTGGGCTATTTCCCTCTGCGCAGGTTTACCCAGGGAAGGGGATCCTGCACCTCCCTTGGCCCACCATGTCCATTGTTGCACTGCCTGCCACGCATCCCCTAGAATCATAGAATTATCTAGGTTGCAAGGGACCTTTCAGATCATCAAGTCCAAATATTGACCTTCTCCATGGCCATGGGATTAATGATGCATTTTTTTTCTTCCCCTGCAGCCGCCCGGACACATCCTTCATCTGGTTCCTGAACCCGCTCAAGTCCATCAAATACCTCATCTGCACACGCTACAAGTGGCTCATCATCAAAATCGTGCTGGCCCTGCTGCTCCTCATCATGATCGCCCTCTTCCTCTACAGCATGCCAGGCTATATGGTCAAGAAGCTGCTGGGAGCATGAAGCTCCCAAGTCCCCAGCCCCACAGCACAACCTCCCCTGGCCCCATGCCCTTCTCCTCCCCACCTTGGGGGACATCTCCCTGCTGCTGCCACTGCTGGCCCTCCTCTTTGCATTCCTCCTCTGTGGGTACCGTTTGTGGCTTGAGTCCCAGAGAAATGGGGCTGTGGAGATGCCCAGCTGGCTACTGCTGGGCAACCAGAGCTGTCACTGGGGCCAAGGGTCATTGGAGGGACATTCAGAAACAAGGATGAAGCAGGGACCTGAGATGGTTGAGGAGACGCAAGCCCCACCAGTGTGGAGACAGCACAGAGCGGCCCCAATGCCTGTCCCCAATGACAGCACTGTCCCTGCTCCACTCATGGCTCTGGAGGTCACTGTCCCCCGGTGCAGGGGCTCATGCCACCATGTTGAACAGCAGGTTCTGTGCCCCAGCAGCCACCAAAGCCCTGCAGAGAGCCCTGGGGTTCTTCCCTCCCCATGGCTCTGGCAGCGGCAAGGATGCGTCCAACAGCTCTAACACCTTCCAAAGGTTCCTGATCCAGAGGTGGTGGTTGCTGGACATCCCTGGGGGCTCACAGGGAGCCAGGGCCCCTGGAGTGTGAGCTCCCTGTGGCCTTCTGGATTCTCGGTTTATGTTGTTTGGGGTGATACGTGTTGCAGCTGGAGCCTTTCTTGCTGTGTATACTGGGGAAGAGATCTTTTCTCAGCTCACTGCAATATTTGGCTGTGGAAAAGCCACCTTTCCCTGCTTCCAGCGTGCAAGACCCTCACCGAGTGACTGAGGAGATCTGGGGGAAGTTTTCAGGATACTACTGTTTTAATCAGTCAATAAAAGTCAACTTTGACATTTGCATTGCATCTGTCTCCCCACTTCTCCCCGGTCCCAGCCTCTTTCCCTGAGCCTCTCCCAAGTTCCCCATGCCCAGGGTGGCAGCGTGGTCCCTCAGCTGCCTGGGGACCAAACCTGGGAAGGGCAGAGAAGGGCAACGGAGCTGGTGAGGGGTCTGGAGCACAAGTCTTGTGAGGAGCGCCTGAGGGAGCTGGGGGTGTTCAGCCTTGAGAAAAGAGGGCTGAGGGGAGACCTTCTCGCTCTCTCCCACTCCCTGAAAGGAGGGTGTAGCCAGGGGAGGGTCGGTCTCTTCTCCCAAGGAACAAGCGATGGGACAAGAGGAAACAACCTCAAGCCGCACCAGGGGAGGTTTAGGATGGAGATTGGGAAGAATTTCTTCCTGGAAAGGGTTGTGAAGCCTTGGCAGAGGCTGCCCAGGGCAGTGGTGGAGTCCCCATCCCTGGAGGGATTGAAAGGCCGGGCAGACGTGGTGCTGAGGGACGTGGGTCAGTGGTGGGTTTGTCAGGGTTGGGTTGATGGTTGGACTCCGGGATCTGAAAGGTCCCTCCCAACCATAAGGATTCTATTATTCCGTGAAGAGAGAAATGAGGCTTTTTGCCTGAAAAGCACGTGAGCCTGAGGAGCGGTTTCGGTTCCTGGGTTGACTGCACCCTCTCCAAGGACTTTGGTTTTTGAGAAACGGACCGGCAGCTGAGCCGAGGAGGAACAACTGAAATTACCTTTGAACCCGCCCGGAGCCTGTGCAGGGAGCAGAATTCCCGGGAGAGCAACGGGCAAACTGCTCCTCGCCAGCCCGAGGCCACACCTGCAGACCCATGGACTCCTCTATCAGCAGCTAACGAGGACGGGGGGTGATTAATAGGACAAGGGGGCTCCCCAAGCCTTCCTGCAAATGTGCGTCACCCTTTTCTGCAGCCCAGGGGCTGGACCCTGAGATTTGGCTGAATTGTTGAGGGGGGACCCATCAACACCCCAAAGAGGAGGGGGACACAGGGGAGGTCGGGACGTGGTGAGGAGTGGTGAAGGGAGCAGGGGACAGAGGGGACAGAGGTGCCTCCTGGCCCTGTAGGGAAGGGTATAGGGCAGGCAGACCTATGGCCCTGCCACAGGGGGTGGAAGGGGTCAGAGGGGCTGCTCGATGGCCACCCTCAGGTGCACAAAGTCCCTTGAACAAGCCCGGGATGTTGGAGCCGTCTCCAAATCCATTAGCCATCACCTCCAGGGGCACATGGAGAACAGGGAATGTCCCCAGGCTGGAGCAGGGACTCACAGCCCCCCCGGCACAGCCAGAGCCCCCTCAGGAAATCACCAGAACATCAATTTATGAGCAGCCAAGGGAATGTCAGGGGAGAGAAAGCGGCCAGTGAATATGGATAGGAGGAGGGGGCAGGATTTGACACGGAAAGAGGGGAGATGGAGCTGAGATGTGGGGAAGAACTTGTTTGGTGGGAGGGTGGTGAGAGCCTGGCCCAGGTTGCCCCGAGAAGCTGTGGCTGCCCCATCCCTGGAGGGGTTCAAGGGCAGGTTGGAGGGGGCTTGGAGCAACCTGGTGTGGTGGGAGGTGTCCCTGGATGGAACTGGATGGTCTTGAAGGTCCTTTCCCACCCAAACCACTCTGTGATTCGATGATTCCAGCCCAGACCCCCAGGGGCTCCCCAGCCCCTTTCTCCCCCATCGCCGGCAGCAGCTCTGCCCTCTCGGGAGCCCCGGGCACCCCAAGTGCGTAGCCCCGGAGGGGATTTGGGAGCCCGGGGTGTGGGTTCCTGGGGGTTGCTGCTGCCATGGGGGGTGTCTGGCTCATCTCCAACACAGGATGAGAGCCAAGTTCCACTTTGACTCTTCTACCGTAAATAGCCTGGTTTCTTGGAAGGCACAAAACTTCCTTGGTGATAAGCAAAACTTGCTGATAAACTCACCTTGCAGACAAAGAAAAAGCAGCACCCACTTAAAAGGGTGGGGGGACATAAAAAGAGGGTTTTTGGGGTGGGCAGAGACCAGTGCAGGAGCCGCCGAGCACCGGAGGGACAACGGTAGGACCTTGCTGATGAGGGGGGAGTCGGGGGTGGGCACAGAGTGGGGGATCTTGTTTGGCTTTTTGCTTCGCATTTTGTGTGTTTTCCCGTCTCTCGAGGGATGCCAGGAAAAGGGGAAAAAATAGGGGTTTTTAGGGCAGCAGAAGGGTCTCTGCAGCCTTTGCTCTCCAGCCTGTTTGAGGGAGCCCTGGGGGGGCTGTGTGTGCTGGGAGGGATGAACTGGGAGGGTTGAAGGATGCAGGGGGGGCAGAGTGGGAGGAGATGGGGAAGGAGGAGGGATCCAGGGGGGATTCAGGAGGATTTGGGGCCAGGCTGATGTCTGCAGAGGTGCAAAGCTTGGCTTCAAGAGCTGGGAGCAGGGCTGGATGGGGAGGGACCCCCCGGCTCCCCCCACGGACCCCATGCCCAGCTGGGAAATGCTCCCCCCTCCTGGGGCTGCTCCTGCCCGGCCCCATGGTGGGTCAGGGTGGCCGTGCTCACCCCAAGCCCAGCCCTGACAGAGGATGGGGCTGTGTGTCCTCCTGCACCCTGTTGGCGTCTGCTGCCCTGCTCTGGGGACAGGGCACCGGAATGAGACGTGTGGGAGGGGAGGTGGGACGGCAGCCCTGCAGGCACCCCTCTGGCCTCAGAACTGAATGGGATAATTTGGGGAACATCACAGATCATGCCCTTTTCCATGGGGTGCAGACCCCGGGCTGGCAGCGTGGGCAGCTTGGGTGGTGGTGCTCCCTCCCACACCTCTAATTAGAGAGCTATGGGTAACGAGTGGCATTCGTGGGATGTCCTGCTCCATCCCCAAGACTCAGGGGACACTTTTCCCTTTTCCCTTCCATGGTGTGACAGTGGGATTCACCTCTCCCAGCCTCTCCCATGGTCTAAACTTCACCACCCAAAGTGCTCTGATCCCTGGTGCACCCCTCCAAGGCAGAAGCGTGTCCAGAGCCCAGTTCCCATGGGGCTGGGATGGGGAAAACACTCTGGAGGGGGCTGTTCCTGTGGAATGGGGTGCGGGAAATCCCATGGCCAGCCAGCAGAAATGGGGCAGGGATGGTCCTCCTGCACTGGACACTGGTGAGTCCCCATCTTGAGTCCAGGGTCCAGTTTTGGGCCCCTCACAACAAGAAAGACCTTGAGTCCAGAGAAGGGCAACGGAGCTGGTGAGGGGCCTGGAGACCCAGGAGAAGGGTCTGGAGAAATTCTGAGGAGCAGCTGAGGGAGGTGGGGGTGTTCAGCCTGGAGAAAAGGAGGCTGAGGGGAGACCTTCTCGCTCTCTCCAACTCCCTAAAAGGAGGGTGTAGCCAGGGGGGGGTCAGTCTCTTCTCCTAAGGAACAGATGATGGGACAAGAGGAAATCACCTCAGGTTGTGCCAGGGGAGGTTTAGGATGGATATTGGGAACAATTTCTTCCTGGAAAGGGTTGTGAAGCCTTGGCAGAGGCTGCCCAGGGCAGTGGTGGAGTCCCCATCCCTGGAGGGATTGAAAAGCCGGGCAGACGTGGTGCTGAGGGACATGGGTCAGTGGTGCTTTGTCAGTGTTGGGCTGGTGGTTGGACTCGATCATCTGAAAGGTGCCTTCCAACCTAAATGATTCTGTGGTTCTATGTCTGAGCCTGACCAGAGAGCACAGCCATTAACGGAACAGCCTGTGTACCTGGAGCTGGGACTTTTCTGGAGGTCTCCAGGCTTTGGTCTCACAGATCAGCTTGCTCTCCATCCCTCACCCTGCTCTCCGTCCTTCCACATCTCCCCTCGAGAAAGCAGGCGTGAGCCCCACACGCTGCCTTGCTGGTGGCTGCAGGGTGGTGGCAGCAGGGCCAGGATTTGAGAGGTCAGCAGGTAGTAGGGCACTGGGGGATCGTTTTTTATCAGATTGAGCTTGGACTTCATGTCCAGGCTTGGTCTTCCTCCACATGATGCTGCTGTCTGTCCTGTGCCACTCCTGGGCACCTTTTGCTGTGTGCAGAAGAGACTCCAAAAGCAGGAGATCCATCCTGTCCCTGGGCTAACGTACACCCTGGGGATGTGGATTAAGGTCCCTGGTGAAACCCTAGTCTGGTCACCACCCAATAAATGCCCTCAGGAGTCTTTGCTGGCTGGTGAGAAGTGATGGCCTCCACCGCTGCCTGGAATGAAACCTCTGCGTAGAAGGGTTGTCATCTCCTGACTGTCTGGTTTTCTCCTTTAGGATTTTGGGTCTTTCCTTCCCCGTGTTCTTCCTCCTGAACTGTTGAAGTGGTCTCCAACTTCTTCTCAACACCCCAGCCTTGTCTACCAGGCCTGCCATGTGATGGTGTGCTGTCTCAATTGAGCTGGGGGACCTTGGCTGGCTGTGACCTCTGGGAAGTCAAGCGTCTGGCCAAGAGAAGCATCTGCTGTGAGGTGAGATGAACCAGACCCCACCTCCATTGAGCTTATTGTCTAAATCTTCACTGACTTTAAAGGAAAAGCTGAGGCTAAAGGCTCCAAAATGGGTCCAAGAGCCCGGCCATGAGCACCTTGGATCAACACCAGTGTTGGAAAGGCTTTGTAAGAGCTTTGTGTCCTTGGTGGGACGAGAGCTGAATGCACAGGGAGGGTTTGTGCANTGAGGAAAGGCTGAGGCACTTGGGTCTCTTTAGTCTGGAGAAGACTGAGGGGGGATCTGATCAATGCCTAAAATACCTCAAGAGTGGGTGTCAGGAGGATGGGGCCAGTCTTTTCTCAGTGGTGCCCAGTGACAGGAAAAGAGGAAACAGCACAAATTGAACGAAGGAAGTTCCATCTCAACATGAGGAGGAACTTCTTTCCTGTGAGGGTGTCAGAGCCCTGGAAGAGGCTGCCCAGAGAGGTGGTAGAGTCTCCGTCTCTGGAGATATTCAAACCCCGTGTGGACACGTTCCTGTGCAACCTGCTCTGTGTGACCCTGCTCTGGAAGGGACTTGGAGGAGATGATCTCTAGAGGTCCCTGCCAACCCCTAAAATTCTGGGATTCTGTGAGACCCTCAGATCATGAAATGTCCCAGGTTGGGCTCCAGCAGCCTAGTAGGAGGAATCCCTGGGCTCCAGCTGCTGGAGAGAGGCCATGGCCTCTTCTAACATACTTTAAAAAGGTCTGTTTTTCTTTTCCGCAGCCATGGACGACATACTAGATGAGGATGAAAAGGCTAAAAAGCTACTGGCAGAAGCATGTCAGAAGGAAGGGCTGGATTATGCATACTGGCTCCCCAAACTGTCCGAGAAGCTGGGTGTCAAGTCCAGAGAAGCCCTGAAACACCTGCAATATGAAGACTACCTGAAGCTGGAGTGCGAAGTACGGTACCGATGGGAAGCAAAGGCACTTCGGAAACTCCTGGAACTAACAGAGAACAAAGGAAGCTTTGAGGATCTGCAGAAGGAGCGCTTGGAGATGATAAAGAAGAGACAAGAAGAGGCCAAGCAACTGCTGAAGGAGCTGAAAAAAATGCACAAGAGCCGCAACCAGAGCGAGGACGTCAGAAGACAGAAAGAGGAGGCTCTGTGGAAGGCCATGGAGATTCCCAAAGAGTATTGGCCACCACCAGAGAAGTCATTGCTGGATGTGCTGGAGAGCTTCCAGAAGCAGCTGGAGCAGCAGGAGTCGTCAGTGGGCAGGGGTGAGAACGTCTTGGACACAGAGGTCCTGAGGCGGGCGTCGGGGGGGCTGGCCCTGCAGGGCATTTACAAAACCAGCAGGGTCGATGATGTGCTGGCGAAGCGAGACCAGGTCATCAGGGTTCCCGACGGGTTCAAGCTCACGGGTCCGGAGCAAGGGTCTCTGCTTGAGAGGAAGGAGTTCTCCTCCTCTGCAGAGGAAGCCTCTTTCACCAAGTCCATGGAGCAGCTGGGGTTCAGCATCAGTGTTTCTGCCCAAGCCGGGTTCTGGGGGTTTAACACTGAAGCTGGTGTGCATTCTAGCAACTCCTCACGGTCGGAGGCCACNCAGTCCCGCTCTGAGCAGAGCTACATCTGCACCACCAAGTTCCAGTACATCCCGCTGGCCTCCTGCTACTTCCAAAAGCACCAGCTCTGCCTCTCGGAGGCGGCACTGCGGGAGCTGCAGGACATCGAGCACCTTCTGAGCATCACCCCGGAAGGGGACAGGCCCAGCATGATGAAGAGCAGGTGCGGGAGCTTCTTCAGCAGGTTTGGGTCCCACGTGAACCAGGGTCCCCTCCACTTTGGGGGGATCTTCTGGTGGAAGGCGGCTACAGAAGGGTTCCGGGCCGAGCAGCGGGAAGAGATGAAGCAACAGGCGTCAAAAGCCCTGAACAGCTACATCGGGGCCACCTACAGCAACTTCACCACCAGCGTGGGGGGGAATGTGGAGGTGTCAAAGTCCAGTTTGCAGTCTTCTGTCCAGGGAAGAGGTGGAAAGAGTGCCCATAGGGGGGTCGAGCTCTACGTGACCAGCACCGGGGGCCCAGCAGGGACGGATTCTCTTCCTCAGTGGAAATCGGGGCTCGTGGCAAATAACTCAACCTGGTGTGTCATCGACCGAGGGTTTCAGCTGATCCCGGTGTGGGATCTCATCCTCTCCAATCACAGCAAGGACTTTAAGTCTCCCTATCAAGTGAGCAGCAGCCTCAGGGCTGCGTATGAAGCGCTAACGAACCAGAGTGCCAGCCCCATGTTTGGAGAGGAGCTGGTCAGCGCGATGGAAGAGGCCAGGGTTTTCATGGAGGACGTGAAGGGCTGGGACGTGACAGTGGATGAAAGGAAGCTGCTCGAGCTGAAAAATTTCAAACAGCGTCTGAACGAAAAAACCAAGAACCATAGCGTCTGGATCAACGTGTGCCTGTCAAACAAAGCTCTGCAGGAGTTCCTGGGGAACATCGTTGGGTTTTGCAAGAGCTCACCTCCAGACAACATCATCTATATCAAGTCTCTGCTGAGGTGCCTCCTGGATCCTCACATCTACTCTGTCAAGGACTTCCCCTCCTCTTCCTCCATTATGCAATGGATCTTCCATACTGAGAAAACGCTTCCCGAAACTCCCAATGTTTCTGAGCTTGAAGATCTCACCAAGACACTGCTGCAGATGAAGGACTACATCCAGGAAGTCACCTACGCACCAGAAACCTCTGCATCTGCTGTTCATGAAGCAAAGATAAAAGCCACCTTGACTGCAAGCCTAGCGATTTACTCCTTGCTCCAGTGTCTCCAGGAAAGGGCACAGAAAGATGTAGAACTGTTGGTGCTCCTAATTACAACCAGCATGGGGTACCGGGTGGAAAGCAGCACTTTTCAGTACCTCCTTGGATGTCCAGAAATTACCTTCATGACAACTGAAATGCAAACGGGATATCAGGAGTATCTGAATCTGAAGGAGCAAGACCTCTACAGAGCCCAGGCCCACCTGCTGCTGACGGGTCTGACTGTCACGCCCGAGCATAAAGCGGTGTCCCTGGAGCAGAAGAAGGAGCGATTAGTTTTCATGGAAGATCACATGAAAAATTTATGGTGCGCAGAGATAACAACTCTCCTCGAAAAGCACCGTGCACTCAAAGACTGGGAGATGCTGGAAAGTGGCTTGCAGTCTCTCATCAGTGGGCACCTGCATGACACGTGTGATGAAGCAATGAAAAACAGCATAATCAAAGACATGGAAGACACTTTTCAAAGAGTAGAGCCTTCCAGTCAGCCCAAACCCACACCTGACACCGGCAAATCCAACGCAAATCAAGCTGTTGCAAACCAAGACTTCCTCCACTTACTCAAGCGCCTTGGACTAGAAAATCACTATCCCAAAAAAATGGGGATAGAAGNACCTCTACAGAGCCCAGGCCCACCTGCTGCTGACGGGTCTGACTGTCACGCCCGAGCATAAAGCGGTGTCCCTGGAGCAGAAGAAGGAGCGATTAGTTTTCATGGAAGATCACATGAAAAACTTATGGTGCGCAGAGATAACAACTCTCCTCGAAAAGCACCGTGCACTCAAAGACTGGGAGATGCTGGAAAGTGGCTTACAGTCCCTCATCAGTGGGCACCTGCATGACACCTGTGATGAAGCAATGAAAAACAGCATAATCAAAGACATGGAAGACACTTTTCAAAGAGTAGAGCCTTCCAGTCAGCCCAAACCCACACCTGACACCAGCAAATCCAACGCAAATCAAGCTGTTGCAAACCAAGACTTCCTCCACTTACTCAAGCGCCTTGGACTAGAAAATCACTATCCCAAAAAAATGGGGACAGAAGATTTCCACATCATATACAAGACGTCCTTACACGACAGCCAGCCCAGCAAGGACAATGAACTACCCTTTTACTTCTTGCAAAAGCTATTAACGGTGGACTATCGGGTGAGGTACCTGACTTGCAAGGAGGAGAACAACCCAGGACTCACACCCGGGCCAAACCCCTCAGAGCGAGAACAGGAAACCTCCGATTCCTTTGAAGACTTTTTTACTGATATGGAGGAGGAAGCACCAGGATCTGCACCTGGGGAGAGTCCTGTGCACCCCATGGACCTCCAGATGGCAATTTTTCATTGTGCCGACGATTTCATGAGACAGTACATTCTGACAAAGCTTGCTTTCTGCCAATTTGCGCTCCCTCTGCTGGTACCGAACCCCTGCACTTCACAGATCGAGTTCCNGGGGAGAGTCCTGTGCACCCCATGGACCTCCAGATGGCAATTTTTCATTGTGCCGACGATTTCATGAGACAGTACATTCTGACAAAGCTTGCTTTCTGCCAATTTGCGCTCCCTCTGCTGGTACCGAACCCCTGCACTTCACAGATCGAGTTCCCCATCTGGTCCCTCAGCCAAATCAAAAAGAGCTGGAAAGGGGCTGAGAAGTCGGGAACGCCGGGGAGAATTAACAGTTACAAAAACAAACTCATCTACCAGGCAGAGACGCCCATCGTGTCCTTCATCCGCATCGGCAGCTCTCCCTCCTCTTCCAAGTCTCAGATCCTGAATGCTCTGCTGAGCAAACAAAAGCACGACACTTTCTTCCACCGGCACTGCAAAGGCAGCACCAAAGACTGTCTGCTGATGAACGGGGTGGTGGAGATCTCCTGGTACTGTCCCCGGGGCAGCGACGACGACAGCTTTGACTGCTGCGTGGCTTTCTGCAACCTGCACGGAGACGCGAGGGACCACAAAGAGCAGCTGCAGTTTTTGCAGGAGATATCTGCTGTGAACGTGGCTTTCGTGTCCGAGTCTGACCAGAGCGACAAGAGAGCCATGACAATTTTGCGTGACCTGTGGCAGTCGCAGAGGCCTTTGGTTTGTCTTTTCACTGAAATGGAGGATATGGAAGCTGGCCGATCCGGCCAGAACGTAAAAATAGGTATGAAGAACAGAAACGAGGCAGAATTGATGGAGGAGCTGAGAAAAACCATCAGGGATCTCCTGGAAAAGTCTAACACCCTTTTCAGCCTGGACGCCTGCCTGGACAGAGCCCGCAAGCACGGCTTCGTAGTCGATGAGGATACCGACGCGTGTGTGACAGCCAAAGGAAAGGCTGAGGCGCTGGTGAAGCTCCTGAAGGAAAAGAAGCTGTTTGAGATCAAATCCCAGCTGCTGCCTCTTCAGGGAAAACTGTGGTACATGTGGTGCAAAAAGGACAAGGAGCTCACTCGTCTGCAGGAAAAGGGGAGCAAGAGCATCGAGCACCATCGGAGCCAAATTGAGGCAGAGAAGTCAGCCATAAGAAGAAAGCAGCTGGAGAAAGCGTTCCCCCTCAACCAGCTGATGAAATCAGTCCTTGGCTTTCTCCAGTTGCAGCCAGCAGACAGCAAGAAATACTTCCTGCAGTGGATGAAGGTCTTTATGGACGACCTGTCCTCCGACCGCCTCGACGAACTGAGGAGGCAATATCACCAGTTATGGTCTCAGATCCTGGCAATAAAGAAAAACAGCGAAAAGATTGATATGAAACCTGTGCTGATGCGTGAGTTAGAAGCCCTCTCCAATGAGATCAACGATTCCTCCATTGGCCTCGAGCATATCTTGAGAGAGGTAGGGCAGATCTATGAAGCTCTGGAATCAACTAAATCAAAGGAGAAATATTTCAACAAACTGCCTGAAATTGCAGCTGCTCTGATGGTTTCGGGGTATCCCATCGAGCTGATGGATGGGGATGCTTCTTACGTACCACTGCGATGGATCAGGGCAATCTTTGACTGTTTAAT
>QJSC01017207.1:0-76346 GCA_003697955.1 Calidris pygmaea
CCTGCACCCAGCACCGGACTATCCCCAATATTTACCCTCCTCTACCTGCACCCCCCCCCCATCATCCCCTCCCCAGGCGGCAAAGCAGGAAAGGGAAACTGAGGCACGGCACGATTCTCCCCCCCCTTTCCCTCCCTCCCCAACTCCAAAAATCAGGCAGGTGATGAGGAGCCCTCCACGGTCCTCTGCCACCTCACACACGCACAGCACGAGCTCAAGCAGCGAATTCCTCCCCAGCCACAAGGCACGGGTCCCCGCATACTTTTTTTTTTTTTATCAGCTCATAATTTTAACAAATATCGCATTTGCTTATGCCCGGGTAATTCCTCCTTCCCTCCGCTAGCGGCTGCACACATTAATATTTCCAAGGCACGGTTTCACGCTGGTAAAAGGTGCCGGGGACCCATCCTCGGAGCACAAAGTCCCGGAGCCACCGAGCAAGTGCAAAGCCAGCATCCCAGCCACAGTTTTCGGGGTGCCGAGCCCCTGGCAGCCCCCCCCCAGACCTGCGGCAGCCCAGAATTGGGGGAAACCAGGCCTCCTGCTGTCCCGGGTGGCCTCTCTGCCACGTAGGACCTTATCCAAAAGTCCTCCCTCTCTCCCTCCCTCCATTTCCCACCGCCTGCTCTGCAGCTATTACACAGCACCATATTTTTTTTTTTTTTNGAGTCTCCGAATCCCCTGTAAACTACTGCTTAATTCACTAACGGTGCTATTTAATCTCTAAAACATTATGAGCTGCGCCGGGCAGAGGAAACACTCAATCAAATAAAGCTTTATTATTATTGTGCGAGCTGATAGGTCATATGAGAAGGGGATTGCTTTGCAAGTCTCTCTCCTTCTTCCCAGGGCTCCTTGAATTCAGCACCGGTGGGACGTGCTGCCTCAAGTCCTGCTTCCCCCCCGGGAGGAGACAGCAGCTCCCCCCAGCTCTTGGCAGGAGGAGTTTAATCTCTGCGGCTCACTCTGCTCCTGGTCCCCTCGGGCAGGGTGGGAGGGTAAAACGCCCACCTCCAACAGGCTCTAATTACACGGGAGGGGGCTCTGAAACCCAAATGCAAGAAGCCAGCCCATCGGTGGTGAGGCCAAACTCCTTGTACAGGGGGGTGGCATTGCTCCAGGGCACACAAGGCAGCAAAGAATATAAGATGCTGGTTTTGCCGATTGCTGCAGCATCCAAAGGCCCCCCCTGGCTGGATGGGGACCCCACTGTGCCACCCCTTCCCTGCTGAGGGACACCCTCCTATGGAGAACCTACAAGCCATCGCCGTCCTCATCGTGCAAGAGCCGACTCTCTCTGCGAGGCCGCTCCTCCGGATGGGCAGAGACCACCTCCTGTGTCAGCAAAACCAAAGGGATTCCAATATCCACGGCCACTTAACCTTTTAACACAGCCCAGATTGCCAGGAGCACCTTAAATCACCAGAGGAGGCTCCTGCCCATCATCAAAGCACACGAGGTTGGGGCAGAACGTGACCAGCTGAGCAGCTTCAGCCCTTGCAAGGGCAGAATTTGGCCCGCCGTTAAAAGATCATCAGCCTTCTTTGAAAAATCCCAAGGGATTTCAACCCGGTATCGCCGGCTCCTGCATATTAAGCCCAGCAGAATCCCGGGTCTATCTCCCCGTCTCCGGCTCTCCCTCTCTTGCATACATACAATGTACGTATAAATCAGCCCTGTCACAGCCCGTCTCTCTTCTGACAGCTGTAATTGCTTCAGACTGTAAAAATATCTATAGACAATAAACACCACGTGTGAAAACAGCAAAGAGAAAACGAAATCAAGATGCCTTTAAATAATTCAGTTGCTCCAGAGGCAGAGGAGCCGGCAACTGAGTCCAGCTGTGAAGGTTCGGCAGCGAGAGAAAGAGAGCTTTGTAGCCTCCTCTGGGGATGAGAGAGTCTTTTTTTTGCCTCGGCTGGTTTTTTTTTTGGCCACGGCAGCAGAAGAGGCTGCCGTACACGGGCTAAGCCGCTTGCAAAGCAGCACCTACCCGAGCACGAAACGCAGCCTCTTGCTTTCAGCTTCTTCCCTTTCTTCCCACTTAGATAAAAAGTCTCTCTTTTATTTATTATTATTTTTTTCCTCTTGCGAGCAACAGGCAGGAGACAAACAGAACCAGCAAAGCCCAGGCACGCTCCAGGTATATATTTATCTCCCTATCATCTATCTCCTCTACCTTCTTTCCAGCAAGGCTAAAGGCCCCCCTCTCCTGGCAGAGACCACAAACAGGGATGCGAGGGCTGGCACCGCTGGGGACCGGGAAAGGGATGGATTTCCCCTGGGGAGATGGGGACCGGAGGGGAGGATGCCGAAACCGGGGAGAGGGAAAGGGTCAGAAGGAGCAAGAGCCCGTGGGTTTGCTTTCAGGGAGGAGCATCTCCATGGGAGAGAAGATGGCTGGGGATGGAGGAGACTTGTACAGGGCAGCGGCTACAAGCCCAGCAATCTGTCAGCCAGAAAAACCCATTTTCAGCAGGTATTTACTCCGTTTTCCACAAAGAGATAGGACAGGGTGAAAGGCAGCAGTGCCAGTTCACAGCCACTCCCCTAAGCATCTTCCTACCCCTGGCTCACCTGGGCCTTCCTCTCCGCCAGCCTGGGGCTTTCATTTTAAGATTTTTTTTAAGCAAATCAGTCCCCAAGAAGTTCCGCTCCCCCCGCCCCCGGCTCCCTCTGCAAGGCCTGGGAACCTTCCAGCAAACACCGCCCCAAACTCAGGCTTTTTGAACAAACCCAAGCCCCAGCATCTCATCTGCAGATCCAAGTGGTCCAACGGCTGCTAACCAGATGCAAAACTGCACTTAAGGTGCCTCTATCAGGTAAAACAACATGATTTCTGCATTTTTTTCAGCCTTCACCTAAATATCTGGCACAATTCTAGCATCTATTTCACTCGTAGCCGCCTGCAGGGACGGGGGATAGATCCCCCCATACAACCCGTGCCCATATTCCTGCCAGAAAACCTATAGACATACAATACTACGCCTCCTCACAACTAAAGATTTCATTCCTGGAAAAAGGAAAAAAAAAAAAAAAAAAAAGAATTACTTTCAATAAGTAGGTCATAGCAAGGCAATTTGTCCAACCAGATTTTTCTTTTAATTCCTTTTTCCCTTTTCACGCAGCTGATAGATGGCAATCTATAACCCCAAAGTGGAAATTTATTTTTAATCTGAAATTGCCAAATATGATCAGAAACATAATTTATGCCCGAGCCATTTCCCTTCCTTCAAAAATGAAAACACGATTTCATAACCCCATTCCTGCTATCGTGCACCACATTATTCTCCAATAAACCCAGAGATGCAAAAAAAAAAAGTGCTTAATTTTCTTGGCATTAGTCAGGTGAATGACACACCAGGCCGGGGGAGCTTTTCCCTGAATAACTACCGAGCCCTGAACCATTCACCACAGACACAAAGGACATGGATTCCCCCTCCGCTCCCCACGCTGACTCATTTATCCCCTCATTAATGGTGGCCCCAATTAAAACAAAAAAAAAATAACCACGATGATCGAGCGCCTTACTTGGCTGGAGCCCTTTTTGAGCCCTTCTCGCCCCAAAGGCATTCCTGGAGAAATTGCCCGAATTGGGGACTTTTCTAGATGCAAGAAGCATCCAGCCCTTCCTCACAGTGTTTAAAAACAAGGCAGGAGACCCCATTAATCCCCGCTAAAGATGCCGTTAATATTTAACTGGCATTTATATAAACTTACAGGAACCGTCCTATTAAATTCAAATGAAGTGCACTTTTGGGAGCCTTCCCCTAAAGCCACGCCGGGATCTGCTACCTGCTCTTTCACCAGGGGCCTTGTCATTAAAAAAAAAAAAAAAAAAAAAAAAGAGAGGAACATTTGGTTTGCCCTTTAAAAAAAAAACAACAAAAAACCTGCTGGGCTTAGGTTTGTGGCTCCCTGCTCAGGGGCTGGCGATTTTCGAGCACAAATTAACTCCTTCCAGGGCACCCCCAGATTGAGCTGCCTGGTTCTGGAGGACCAACCGCCCCGCAAGAGTTGTCCAAAGCCTGACCCAAGCCAAAAACCAGCAAAGGACTGACCTCCCTGCAAGATCTCAAGGTGTAACCCAGAAGGCAGCACTTGAGGAAGAGGAAACCCTCGTCACCAGCTGCCAAAATACCCCATATAGCGCTGGCATCCCTTATATGCGCAGGGATACAGGACAGCATCCTCGAGGATGCTCTGACGGGCCCCGGCAGCGCTGCAGCTCGGACAGGAGCTCGGGGAGGGACACAGAGCAGACCCCAAGGCCCAGCTTTTCCTTGGGGATTCCTCCTTTCTCCCATGGTTCTCCGTGCCCGAGCCTTTTCCCACAGCCCAGCTGCCACAAGGCGCTTATTTACGAAGCCACACCACCTTAATATTAAACACCTATACAGGGAGATTATAAAAAAAATAAAAGAAATTATCCAGGAGACACTGATGAGTGAAAGTTATGAACCGGGATCGATTCTCGGGACAAATTAATATGGGTTTTTACCATTAATCTCTTTCCTGTTGCGCTGTTGGGCAGTTACGTCGCTTCTATTCACGCCCCAAAAGACACCCCGTCCCCTCGCAGAGAGGGGCTTGATGGGCTGGACTCAGGTGCCGGCTGACGCCACGGGATAAAACCCTGCCATCACCCACCTAATAGCATTTTATAGGGCTGTGACTTTAACCCAGTGGCTCCACAACTCGACCCACTCTGCCTTTTAAAAGGAATAAGTGCGCACGGGAGAGAGGAGGGTGTGGGGGGAAAAAAGCTGAATAGGCTGAAAAGCAAAGGCAGACGCACCTCGGAGATTTGGAGGCTCCAGCACGGACACTTTAAACGTGAAAACACCAGCTTCTCCCCCCTCGATTTCCTCCCACAGTTTGGGGGAGTTTGAGCTCTGCGCTGGGTAACCCTGTGGAGGGGCAGCTCCAAGAAGTTGCCGTGCCACCTCCCGGGATGGCCCCGAACCAGACGCACCAAGCCAAGCCTTCCCCAGCCCATCTGGATACTCCCTCCCACCCTAAACTCCACGGAGAAGACAAAAGTCCCTCGCTGATGCTGGCCCATCACCTCCCTCCACCTCATTTTCCCCAAACCAAGCCCTTTCCTACCAGAAAGCCACTGGGTCCACAGGCACCAGGCAGAGCAAGCGCCGGGAGAGGAGGAGACGTCCCGATTTTTAGACCACGACGTTCAAACCGAAAGGAGATATGGAGAGCAGAGGCCCTGCAACCTCTCTTTGGAAAGCACCGAGCATGCTCAGCAGCTCTTGGTGACCAGCCCCAGGTGTTGGGCATCTTTGAAAATCAGACCCTCCTGGAGATGCTGATTGCCCGCAGCTGCCTTTGGACCCTCACCACACACCTGCAAAACCAAGGAGGGGGGGAGATGCCAGCTTCGCTTTCCCACTCCCCGCCAGCTTGTCGGGGGCTTTTCTTCAGGTGTACCTCAAACCCAAAAACCCCTGCAACCTTTGTAGGTTGGCCAACTCAAAAGTCTCGTTTCCAGAGGCGCCGTGGTTGCCAAATTGCTCCTGCCTGTATCAATCTGAGTTTTGCCACTGGTCCTCTGACCCTCGCGGCGCTGTGCATCCAAGAATAATATTAATAATAGTCATGCCATTAAGCAAGATGCTCGGTTCGAATCCGCGGATTTTGAGAAACGATCTCATAAATTTAATTCCCGGGGTACCATCTTGGAGCGTTAACAGGCACAGTCGCCTCTGAATTCTGGGAAATGAGCATAATTACATGGAGATCGACAAGGCACAAATGCCAAGAATTCTGTTAACCTTTAATACTGCAAAAAAACTCTCCCCTTGTAATTATCTCTTTCCTTTGTCTTAAATGTTACTGATGAATATTTAGTGGGATAAGCAAATAAAAGGAGGCCGAGGGGCGCAAGGAAGTGCGGAGTGACTCTGCAAACCTCCCAGCATCGCTGTGGGTCGGCACCCCGGCTCCCAAAATCTGCCACCCGGGACAGTGACACCCCCACGGTGACATGCAGCCACCGCAGAGCCCGTGGAAGGTCATCTGAGTTACCCCCAAAATCTGAATTAACCCCCAGAGCTGCTGGAAATACATCCCAGGCCATCCCGTGGCCCCCAGCCCAACCGTTTCAGGTGCCCTTTGCTCCAAACCCAACTTTGTCTTGGAATAAAACTTCCTGGGGAAAAAAAAAAAAAACAACAAAAAACCCAAAAACATATCACCTTTCAAACGTATCCTCCCCGGGGTTGGAAATGGCACTGCCCTCTTGCTGCACATTGAGTCTGATGGAAAGAAGATTTTCTCCCGGTGTGAACTGCATTAATATCTGTCACCGCTCTGGCATTTCTGCCTATAATGATGAAAAATATGTGCGGAGAATGCGGGGTGCTCTCAGCATCGCCTCCCTCCCCGTGAAGCCAAATTAGAAGCAGCTGCTCCCGTTCCCATCCTTTTCACGGTCCTACAGCATTATCTCGGGAAGCTTATTATTTGGGAGACGGCGTGGGGATAAGGGAGACTCATGACCTATCCATATTCAAAATGTGGCCGGCTGCAGAGGGGGGCTCGGATCAGCCCCCCCCGGAGCTGGGGATGGGTGGAAAGGTCACTCTCCTCTTTGAATGTCGCCTCAGACCGACCGCTGCGGGAACAAGGAGAGGGAAAATCTCCCCCGACGGACGGAGAGAACCCATCTGGAGGGTGATGGCACAAGGTGTCACCCACCTGCAACGCCACCTGCTTTCGGACCACCGTCCGGGAGACCTGGGAGAGGTGGAAGGAGCATCCTCCTGGCTTTGAAGATGCTGCTTTTCAACCCCATCCCGCTGGCTGGGATGAGCGAGGAGGCAGGGAACCCCGTGCCGTGGAGGAGGGGGATGGCAGAACATCCCTGTATTCGCCCCAAAACGCTGCAGGGGGGGGGAACAAGAGGACACGCCATCCATCAGTGTGCCAGCCCCAGATGCATCCCAAATTCATCAACGCTGCCCCGGCCACCGAGTGTGCGAGCTGGTCCACCCGGGGGTCCCCGCGGAGGGACTTGGGTGCCGTGGGAGAGGCTGGAGCAGTTTGCAGAGCAAACTTTCCCTCCAGCCCTCAAAGCCAGACCTTTACAGCCTCCCCTCCTCCCCTCGTCCCGGCAGGAACGCAGCCAAAGCAGCATTTATTCACAGAGGAACCAGGGGAGGGAAATGAAATAAAAGAGGTTAGACTCATTAAGGACGACACCTACCCCTCCCAAGAGAGGTCTGAGGAACCGGCTTTGCAGTCGCCGAGAGGAGGAACACGTGTCAAAGCCCAGGGCCGGGGCTCCAAACAGCAGTGAGAGCTCCAAACCTCCCCGAGACAGGTGACACCACAACCAGCTTGGGCCTGGGGGTCCCCCATCCACCAACACCCCGCTTTCTTCTCACCTTGGAGCACAGCAGATGTTTGCTCTCCTCCCTTCCCTCTCCCCTTTTCCCTGCCTTCAGCTGGAGCGAGCTTTCTAGTCTCCAAGCTGCTTTTATGCCCCTTTAAAAGGTTATAAAAGCTGCCTTTATATTCCAATAAAGGGATATAAAAACAACCTTTTTCACAGTTCAATAAACGTGGTTGACTTTCCCCCCCCCATTAATACTTCTTTTTGCCTTGGTGCTGTGTGCATGCGTGGGCTGCCGCAGGACAGGGAGGGGGACACCAAGGGGCGAGCAGTAGCCCAGTTGGGTTTTGCCTCTCCTGGTAAAGCCCCCTTGAATGTAAGCGATGATAAACTGCAGCCATCCTGCTCAGCATCCTTGCATGATGGCATCTCAGACCGTGCCACCTCTCCTGGGTGACAAGGGACCATCCCGGTCAGCATCCTTGCATGATGGCATCTCAGACCGTGCCACCTCTCCTCCTGGGTGACAAGGGACCATCCTGCTCAGCATCCTTGCATGATGGCATCTTGCATGATTGTGCCACCTCTCCTCCTGGGTGACAAGGGACAGGTGGCTTCACCACTGGCTGGCAACCCCTTGCTCCTTACAGACCGTGGGTCAGGGATTGTCCCTTTCAGAGCATCGGTGCCACGTGTGGTGTGACGGGACGCTGCTCCCCATCACAGCCTCCAGACACGGCCCTAATTATTATTTGCTGTCCATGCAGCCACGCCGGAGCCCGCAATCTGTCTCTCTCAAAAGCACCTCTTTCCTTGGAAAGAGGATCTCAACCCGTCCTGCCGCCCGTCCAACAGCCTCTCCGGGCACTAAAACAAGGAGGTTTATTATTTTTTGTGACAGCCTGTTCTTGCAAGGTGAACACAACTCGTATGAATCAAACCGCCTCGCTTTCCATCCATCATCATCCCCCCCCAGCGCCACCAAACGCGGGGGGAAGGAGGGGATTCGGTGGCCAAATTCCGAGGGAAGGAGCGTGTTTATCGGGGGTGATCTATGGGCAAGCAGGAGACTTCGGGGTGATGGGACCGGGGCTGCCAGGGGCTCCCCAGGAGCCGGGGAGATACAAGTCCATAAATAAGGTGTTCCAGCTATCGGGAGCCGAAATCGAAGCCCAGCACCAAGGCATTGAGAGCCCTTCCAGGCTCTGCCCCCTCTCCCTGACCTAATTTATCCCTTCCACATGTCAGGGACCAAACTCTGGGCAGGTCGGGAGCGGAGGAGACGATCCCGAATGCTTTCTCCAAGCCCCAACCACGCACCCTGCCCCAGCTCGCTCCTCCACACCCCAGCAGGCAGGCTCAGCCCTCTCCTGCCACCGCCGGCTAATTAATCTAGTTAATTGCCTTTACCAGGCTCCCTTCCTGAAGGCTGCGGGAGAACGATGGGGGCGAAGGGAGAAGGTGAGCATCCGGGGCTCCCCGGGGAATTCAGAAGTGTTTACAGTCCCTGGCATGAGAAAATCCATACTCATCTTGGCTGCGGGAGGCAGGGCTGCCCTCCCACGCTCCTATTAGCAATTTCCAATCATCTTTTATTAAGGGCCGCATTGATTTGCTGCTCATTTCGGTGGGAATGAAGGCTCTAAGAGCCTCGACCGGGGGTCTGAGCCGAGGAATCCAGGCACGGAGCCGATGCTGCCATTTCTAACCAGCCTCCCACATCCCGCTGCGCCTTTTCCAGCGTGTATGGAAAAGGGACCGTGGCCAGGAGGGGCTGGGATCCCCTCCCGATATTTATTTAGGGAGCTCCTTCCACGCTGAGGAGGGGGAATTTGCACTGTGCCCCTTTCCAGCAGGGATTTCTGGAGCCCTCTCCCTGCCTGCTGGGAGAAGCCACCCGGATCCCACGCTCCAAAACCCAGCTGGGGGACAATTATTCCCCACCATCCCAGGAGAACCAGGCTCCTAACGCTACGCTTCTGTTTCCAAGCCAACATTTCCAAGTCGCTTGTAAAACACAAATTCTGTTAGGAATCATCTGAGTACTTTGTTCTGATAATGCCATAACACCACCCTATACACATCAGCACACGCACCGCACAGAAAGGACTATTTGAATATCAAACCAAAGTGAATTTACAGGGTTTTTTGGTATGTTCTTTCTTTTTTTTTTTTTTTTCCCCCTCCTGGCAAAGCCGTTGCTGCAAGTTATCAGTTTCCAACTGTTTGCACCACAGCTTTTCCATCCGCGTCCCTGCTGTCATCAAACCTGCCGCTCTCTGCCCCCCATGTCCTCAAATAACCCAAGACGCGCAAACTCGGGTACAAAAGGCCCTCGCAGCCTCCGAGGAGGAGACCTCAAGCAGCTCTTTGAGTCCCGCAGAGGAGATGGTGGGAGATGCAAACCTGTCTGAGCCTTGGATACATCCCTCTGCACCCAACGGCACCAAACTCATCCCATCGCGGCACAAACCCCATCCTTCTCCCGGACAGACCTCATCTCACCCCATCAGGAACCCCATCCCACCTCTGGACAGACCTCATCCCACCCTGGCACAAGCCCCATCCCACCCTGGATCAGACCCCATCCCACCCCAGCACAAACCTCATCCCATCCCAGGACAAACCCTATCCCATCCCATCCCATCCCAGGACAACCCTCATCCCATCCCAGCACAAACCCCGTTCCACCCCAGGTCAGACTCCATCCCACCCCTGGCATGAACCTCATTTCACCCCAGGACAAACCCCATCCCAACCCAGCACAAACCCCGTCCCATCCTGGGACAAACTCCATCCCACCCCAGGAAGAACCTCATCCCACCCCAGGAAGAACCCCATCCCACCCTGGGACAAACCCCATCCCACCCCAGGAAGAACNGAACCCCATCCCAGGACAAACCCCATCCCATCCCATCCCAGGACAAACCCCATCCCATCCCAGGACAAACCCCATCCCATCCCAGCATGAACCTCATCCCTCCCATCCCAGCATGAACCCAGCACAACCCTTCCCAGCAGATGGAAGGGAGTATGCACTAAACCCCTCCACTTTACTGCATTTAGACTTAATTATATTTAGAGATTTTAAAAGTAGCCTGCATTTGGAGAGCGAGAGCCACCCCAGGAAATATTAACATGGGAGAGCCGACGGAGAGGAGAGCGGCTCCCAGACGCCCGCGGTGAGGCGGATTAAAGCCAAGGGCTGCAAAGCCTTGGATGTGCCTTCGCTTCAGACGGCGGGGGAGAAAACACAGACGCTCTTAAACTCTGCCCCAGATCTGCCAGCACGGGAACTTTTAACTCCGCTTTCAACCCGGCAACTGAATCATCTCCCCGGGGAGCGGCCGCCTCCGGGCAGCGATGGGGAGGCGATGGGGAAAGCGCAGCCTGGTCCTCGCTTCTGGGGCTGATGGAAGGGTCCCAGGGGCTGCCCGGCGGGTGGTGGCAGAGGTGGTGNCTCTTAAACTCTGCCCCAGATCTGCCAGCACGGGAACTTTTAACTCCGCTTTCAACCCGGCAACTGAATCATCTCCCCGGGGAGCGGCCGCCTCCGGGCAGCGATGGGGAGGCGATGGGGAAAGCGCAGCCTGGTCCTCGCTTCTGGGGCTGATGGAAGGGTCCCAGGGGCTGCCCGGCGGGTGGTGGCAGAGGTGGTGCTGTCACCTAGTCCCTGTCACCAAGCCGGGGTGATGCTGGGGCTGCAGGACCCTCCAAGGGATGGGGTCAGGGAGAGAGGGGGCTCTCCCCCGAAGCCCCGAAAAGCTGGTAAACTGTGCCATGAGAAAACAAGGACTTGCTTCTAGCCACACGTCTCTGATGCCAGTTACACAGACGTAATGGGCAACTGGGTCTGATCCAAGGGGCCTGAGACAGTTCTCATAGTATTGAAGGATCCACTGCCCCTTTTTTCCCCGTCTTGCTTCTTTTCCGTACGCCTCTAGGCAGTCCAGGAAGGGGCCAAGGACACAAAACCTGGAATACCATGGATGCGAAGCCCTACCACGAGCAGGTCGCTTGATTCCCCCTTTCTCTCCCCGTCGGCGGTGCCCCACACCAACCAAAGATGGGAGGACTTTTGTCCCACGCTGAGATTGGGCTGTCAAAGCCCTCGCTGGCACCCGCCCTGCCTTTTGACTGGCATCGGCGCGCAGCGAGCAAACGAAGCGGGCCAAATTTCTCCCCGGCGGAGCTTAATTAAAGTCAATGATGTTCCACCAGGGAGGAACCTGGCCCACTGTCCTGAGCCGGAGTCCACACCAATTCCAGCTGGCACCAGGCAGGAAGGATCCCTGGCACCGGGAACGGCACTGGGAACCGTCTCCGGCGTTTGCGAGTGGGAGACGGGCTCAATAAACCCGGCACTAAGTAAACCAGATCCGTAATAAATAACAACAACCAGCCTTTCGCCTCTTCCAAATGCTACAGAGAACTGGACCAAATTGTCCTCCCAACTCCCCTGAGCGGTGGGGACATTTCATTAGCCCTGTTACACTGACAGGGAAAGAGTCACCGGGAGCTTAATAATAATAAAACTCCATTATGTTACAGCGCTCGTCATCTGTGTATCTCCACGAGCTGCAAAAAAAGGCAGAGAAATGGCTCCGCTCGTTTTAATGGAGTGGGGGGGGAGGATGGAGATGCATGTGGAGGGTCAGCAATTAGCTCCAGGTCGCTCATCAAGCCAGACTTGAAGTTTGCTGGTGGTGCCACTAAGCCGTGCCCAAGGCTGGGCTGATGGGCTCGAAGATGGATCGGCTGCTGTTTCACAGCCTTTCATCAAAGGAGGCGTGTGCCTGGTCAGAAGGACCTGGACAGGCTGGAGAGGTGGGACAGTGTGAACCTCATGACGTTCAACCAGGCCAAGCGCAAGGTCCTGCACCTGGGACAGGATAATCCCAAGCACATAATCCAGGCTGGGCAGAGAATGGATGGAGGGTGGCCCTGAGGAGAAGGACTTGGGGGTGTTGGTGGATGGAAGCTCAACCTGACCCCAAAATTGGTACCCACAGCCCAGAAAGCCCCCAACAACCCTGGTTGCACCCCCAGCAGTGTGGCCAGAGGGGAAGGGGGGGGGATTCTGCTCCTCTGCTTGGCGCTGGGGAGACCTCCTCCCCTCCAAGTGCTGCCTCCAGCTCTGGGGCCACCAACAGCAGAAGGACATGGACCTGTTGGAGCGGGGCCAGAGGAGGCCACGGAGATGCACCAAGGGCTGGAGGACAGGCTGAGAGAGTTGGGGGGGTTCAGCCTGGAGAAGAGAAGGCTCCGGGGAGACCTCAGAGCCCCTTCCAGTCCCTCAAGGGGCTCCAGGAAAGCTGTGGAGGGACTCTGGATCAGGGAGGGGAGCCCTCGGAGGAGGGGGAAGGGTTTGACACTGAAAGAGGGGAGATGGAGATGAGATGTGGGGAAGAACTTCTTTGCTGTGAGGGTGGGGAGAGCCTGGCCCAGGTTGCCCAGAGAAGCTGTGGCTGCCCCATCCCTGGAGGGGTTCAAGGGCAGGTTGGAGGGGGCTTGGAGCAACCTGGTGTGGTGGGAGGTGTCCCTGCTGAAGGCAGGGGGTTAGAACCAGGTCCTTTCCAACCTGAACCATTCTATGATTCTAGGACCTGCTACGCCTCAGCTCCACCTGCCCACCTGAACCGGTGCCAACAGACCCAGGGGAGGTCCCACCACAACTCTAACGTGGTTAGACGCCAACAGCACGAGGGGTGCAATTACCCAGCACCCGCGGGATGATTACGCCGTAACTACGTTTTCCACACCTGTAATTTCCACTACGCTCGTACAACTCCACGGCTCGCTCCCCAGCTGCAAATTAATTAGAGCGTAAGGGCAAAAATCAGTGGGGCCACTGAAGGCTCAAAACACACAGCCACGGTGACCGGAAAGCCGAAGCCACAATTGTGGAGATGGAAGGAACCTTACAGCTGAAACGTAGAGAAATTCCAGTTATAGGGACCTAGTGGGTGGTGAGGAGGTTATTCAAAAGCCTTACCACGGTATAATTACCCTGTATTCGTAAGGTAATTACAGCCCCACTGTTATATACTGCAACCCTCCATTTCACGCCTAATCCCATAAGGTAGATTCAGAGGGATAAAAGGCAGCAGGAAAAGACACTTGACTGTGGCAAGAAGACGGGTGGATTGACAGGGGCAGCAAAAGGAGAGGAGGTAGGAATGGATGGAAAAGCTCCAGGCGACCAGAGACATCGCGAACGCCCAGACCAGCCCCAGAGGTTTCAGACCGGGCAAGGGGGAAGAGCTGGGCTCGGCTGACTGGGATCTATTGAGGAGGTATAAGCATTCATCAAAAGCCAATCTGCTTTTGAAAAGCAGAAAAAGAGGTTACTTCAGATTAATTTTTCACTTCAGAAGCTTTACAGGCGAGTCCTGGAACTGTCAGGTCGAGGCGCTCCAATATTTTCAGGACAAATGTTTGGGTTGTTGGGTAATTTGTACCCAAACACTTAAATTAAAATTTTCCATTGGGTCATCTGTTTTTTGGGGGGGGAAGAGAGAAGATTTGGAGCTTTTCTTTATTTCCCAATTTCTGAAGTTTTCATTCTTCATACTCTACTTCAGGGTCG
Organism: Calidris pygmaea; assembly: GCA_003697955.1. NCBI lineage: Eukaryota > Metazoa > Chordata > Aves > Charadriiformes > Scolopacidae > Calidris > Calidris pygmaea. Next base: position 13,941 of record QJSC01017207.1, read on the forward strand.
AATGGGTGGGGGAAGAAAACCTAAAAGCCCATGGCAGAGAGAGAGCATCCAGCCCTGCCCCAAGGGATGAGTTCACCCCTTCGGGGATGAACACCCCTTGGAGCATCGAGCTGGTCTCCTCCAACACCACGATGGAGGGACAAGCCACTTGCTATCTCCACCTTGACCAGGGAACAGGCTCAGGAAGAGCATCCCTTCAACATCCCAACCCTTTCCAGAAACCACCGGTACTTTCTGGGTGCTGCCAGAGCTCTCCACTTTTCAAGTCAACAGGATTTTTGCTCATTGAGGTCAACCTGCACAGTGAGGTCTACACCCGGACCAGCCCAAGGTCTCCTTCATCACAAGGCTGGGCAAATAATCAGCTCATTAACTTCCCCCCAGCTCCATCAGATCCCATTTGGACCTCCACAAACGGATTTAAAACCAATCCCAGTTACCCAACGCAGCCCCGTCCCAGCCGGGCAGACAGAGCTGATGTGACTTACAGCTCTCCCGCTGCTCTTCCTTATCTCCACCTGATTTTATTTGCCCGGTGCTATTTGCATTCGTATTTCCACTCGCTCAGGAGGCGGTGGATGGGAAGATGCGGGCACAGGAGGGGACACACGGTACCGTATCCCCGGCGTAATTCAGTGAAATCTCCCAATAACCCAAACCCTTTCTGCCGCACAGCACGTCCCTGCCACGAGAGACTGTTCCCCCCCCCGGCGTGCCAAAAAACATTTACGCAGAGCAGACGCGTGGGCATGAAAACACAATCAGTCGGGAGAAAAACCTGTGCTTTTGCTGCTTTGTGGGGTTTTTGTTTTCCTTTCTTTTTCTTTGTTTTAAAAGGAGCTAGGCCAAATTCTTCATCGCCTGCTTCTGCAAGAAGTGGGGCAGAATTTGTGGAGCGCAGCGTCACCGCGATTATAGATGAAGAAAAATGCCTGTGGGATGTGGGACCACGTCCCCAGGGAGCAACTCCTGGAATTGCATCCATGTGGACCTGCTCTAATCCCTCTGGGTGCAGTTTTCACCCCGTGAAACCCATCCTTTACAAGGCGTGAACCCGCCTGCCACGGGAAATAAAGGCTGAGCTACGGCAGGAATGGCTTCCCCATCTCCATTAAGGGCTCGGCTAAGCCATGAAGCCTGAAAGTTGATTATATCTTTCATTAGGAATGACTGAACGATGTTTTTAAGCTGGAAAATGAACTCGCAGCTAAGAGGAAACACTTCCTTGGCGAGGCCGCGCAGGAGGTTCCCCGCGGAATAGATGCAGTTGTGAGAGTCAAAATTAAATTGATATTACAAAATTTCCTGAGGGGAAAGAAGTCGTACGCTGCCGGCAGGAACGGCACCTCACAGAGAGACGGCTAGAAAATGGAAAACCACTGAAACTCAAATATATATATTTTTAATGAAAAAAAAAAAAAAAAATCTCCTAACTTCCCCAGCTCAGCAGAAATTCCCAAAAAGTACAATTTCCAAGGCTCCCCTTCCTCCTTGGAAGTCCCATTTCAGGTGATCCAAGAAGGACATCTCAGCCACCTCCCTGCTCCTGGAAGCCTCACGTGGCTTTCACAAACTCCCTTTAGGTGGGACGCAACATGGCAAGTTGCCTTCAGGGTGGGCTTGGCTGGTGGGGGGCGCGGGGGGTCCCCGCTGCCTCCCAGCAGGTCTCCTTGGGCAGCAAGGACAACTCCTCCTGGCTTAGCCACCAGAGAGCCAAACCCCTGAGCTCCTTCCAGGCAACCGGCCATCATCTAGATTTCCATTTTCCCAATGGAAAATCAATTTCTTTGGAAAAATTGACATTGTCCTATAAAAACGTTTCATAGAGGCACTTTCTGGGAGGGAAAACATGCTTTGGTGGAAGATTCCCAGCTAGGTTCAAAGGTGGCTCTCTCCATCCTTACTCGCCAAGCATTGGGGAATGGGAAAATGGGGACAAAGCGAGAAGATGCGGCTGCGAAAGCGGAGAGCACGCTGCCCAGGTGGAGACACATCCCAAATCCCTGCTGCATCAGCCTCCCTCCGACCCGACACAAGCCCCAGGAGCTCGCCCGCTGCAATCTGCATTCGCGGGGAGTGCTCCAGACGCATTCACAAGGGGACCCTTCAGATCAGATTAACAAAAAGCCGCCGATGGCGACAGTTCCTCGGCTGCGCCGCCGCCTGCTAACAATTTGCTGTACCAGCCTCTGAAAAGGGCCGCACGTTCCGCTGGCGTTCGTGGGCTACGTGGTCCGAGGGACAGGTTGGGGGACTCCTTGGGGAGTGCAGCCTGGAGGCGCGCTGGAAGGATGCTGCCAGCATCCCCTCACCTGGGTACCACTCCTGGACGCAGCCAGCCAGCCCGGGCACCGCTTCAAATGCCATCCCCCTCCCGTGCTTATCACCGATTTTCTTAATTAAAAGCAACCAACGTGGCCAGTTCTCCCTCCAGGGATGAGCAGGTTGGAGTTCCCCGTGCCTGGCACCTTCCCAGCCTTGCACAACAGGGTCATCCCTCCAACACCGCAACCCAAACCCTTTGGAGCACCTCCACGTTAAACCCCCGCCCCAAAAACCTTCATTTGGGCACCTCTAATAAAGACGGTCATAACGAAGACGGGCTGGTTTTATTAGCCTACAGGTTCCGGCCGTATTTCCCTGCTTTTTTTTTCCTGCAGCCCTGGCATCTCCAAGCTGCTGCTAAACGAACTCCCGGCTCCCTGCGCAATCGCACGATGCCGGTAACATCAAGGCAGAAAAAAAAAACCCCATCAACTCTGATGAGACCTACGAGACCCGCAGTAAAAACAGGAGGGCTGGTAGAACTGCAGGAATCTGCTGCCAGCAACATCCTCCGGCGGCCGAATTCCTCCTCTCCTGGTATCAAGAGGGGTCGTGGCCCCCCCTTTTTGTGCAATTCTACAAGGCGGCGGGGCTGGAGAGAGGTCAAAAAAGAGGAGGCAGGACCTCAAGGGTCTGAGAGAGAAGGTAATAAAAAGGCATCATCCCTTCGCAGCCGGTGAATTGTTGCTTAAACCCGAGGATCACAGCACAGCCTCCTCCTCTGAAGGGGAGCAGTCAAGTGAAGAGATTTCCTAGCCATTAAGTCAGGCTATAAAGTGCCCCGCAGCAAAGCAGGGTAAGTGGAATTTATCATGGCACCGTATAGACCGTAGGGCCGGGAGAGAGCCGGCGAGGGTCACCGGGCTGACCTCCCGCCTCCTCTGAAGATCCTTCCCTCCATCATCCCCATTAACATCCCCTCTCCAGCCCTGCCGGCCGGCGCCTGCGCTCCCTCCCCGGGGACTCTCCCGCGCCTTGGCTGACTTGCCGGGCACTTTCTTAATGGCCAGGCAGAAGAACTTTCTCTTTCCTTAGCTCCAGGCCACCGCTCCTTGTCCTACCACCTTTGGAGACCATGAATAATTCCCTTTCTTCATTTCCAACGTCGCCTGGAAGGTATTTATAGGCTGTGATCACTTCCCACCTCCTCAGGAGGCTTCTCCTTTGCTAGACTATAATTTAGCATCAGCCCAGCCTCGCCGTACGCATGCCCGGGGAAGCCACCTCCCCGGCTTCTCTCTTACCTACCAGGGAAGGACTTTTATCCTGCCCGAGATTTATTTATTTTATTTTTTGCTCAAATCTGTGCAAGGCTTACGGTCCTCTTTGCTCACAGCCTTAAATAAATAAATATTTCTTTTTAAAAAAAAAATCACACGCAGCCAGGAAGGGAAATTTGGGGCAGTCGTTTTGTGGTCAGGAAGGGCAAAAATTCTCCCAAATTCCTGAGATCTGAGACTTTGGCTGTTCAACGGGGATGAGGAAGTTTTTATTTGGGATCAATGACCTTGTTTAGACCAAACTAAGCCCAGCCAGACCTGCAGCGCAGAGGATGTTTTCTCAGTGGCGGTCGGGTTGGAGTTATTCTCCTTTCTGCCTTTTTTTTTTTTTTTCCTATTTCCTAGCAGAGGCAAGAGACAGCAGAATAACCAACGGGAAGACAATTCCCAGGACAATTCCTGCCTCGTATCAGCAGAGCCAAAACGCGCAGATGAGAACTCTGCAAATGTTTTGCAAAGGAACCGGAGCCCTTTTGAAGGCGGCTGATTTCCCAGCACAAACATTTCATCGAGCCCTGCGAGTTCTCTGCAAAACAGTTTGAGCCCCGCAAAAGAAAAGAAGGGGGAAAAAAAAAAAAAAACAAACCCTGTCAAAACATTGGGAAAGAAGCTGAAATTTTCTGGTTGATGAAATGGTGGATGCATAAAAGTCCAGGTGAATAAAAGAGCTGGCACTTCTGCTTTCTCCAGGCAAGAGCCTGCAGGTGGAACTCAGTCACTTGATTAATGGCCACTAATTTCTTGGGGCTCGGGAAGAAATTGCCCTCACCTGGGGCTGGCTTGTCTTAAGATTGTTTGTTCCAGAAAGGAAGATGGCATTTGAGGGGGTACAATGGCATCCAAGGGTCAGGGGACGGCACTCAAGGGCAGAAGGTGGCATTCAAGGAGAGACAACGGCGTTGAAGGGTTGGGGGATGGTATTCAAGAGGGGATGGCAGCACTCAAGGGGGGAGGATGGCATTCAAGGGGGGACGATGGCATTCAAAGGTCAGGGGATGGCACTCAAGGGTTGATGGATGGCACCCAAGGGTTGATGGATGGCACCCAAGGGTCAGGGGACTGCATTCAAGGCGGGGACAATGGCATTCAAGGGGGGACAATGGCATTCAAGGGTCAGGGGACAGCATTCAAGGGGGGACAACTGCATTCAAGGGTCGGGGGACGGCACTCAAGGGGGAAGGACGGCACTCAAGGAGGGACAACGGCACTCAAGGGCCAGGGGACAGCATTCAAGGGGGGATGATGGCACTCAAGGGGGACGGATGGCATTCAAGGGTCAGGGGACAATGGCACTCAGTGAGGCATGACGGCACTCAAGGGGGTACAGCCCCTGTCCTCACCCACACCCCCAACAAAACACCCAACCACACTGTACCCAAAAAGCACCTGATGCCTTTGCACCCGAAAAAACCCACCTGAACCCTCCTACATCCAAATACAGCAAGTGTGAAGCCGTGCTGCTTTCTCCTCCCTGTCTGGCTGCTTTCCACCCCTTTCCCCTCTCCCTTCATGATCACGATGGCCTCCTCTGCTGTCCCCCAGGTCCCCCCTGACCCCCACACATCCCCCCAGCAGCGCAGACGGCTGCCGAGAGCCTGGGGGAGGCTTTGCCGGCCGCCCCCGCAGCCCTTCCCCGCGCACGGCCGCGCCGTCTCGCCCCGTTTCCTCCTCTCCACCTGGCTGCTCCGCCGGCCCCAGCTCCTGCCAAGAGCATCCAGGCGAGGGGAGCCGGGGGGGGGGGAGCACGCCGGATGGATGGGCAGCGACTGTCAGACGAGCCCGTCTCGCCCAGACGCTCCTAACGAGTTCCTCGGGGCGCCTGCCAGCTCCAAACCCCACAGACATCCCCTCCCACCCCATCCCCTCACCCCTGGGTTGCTTGGGCAATGCTGGGGGGAAGCATCCCTTCTTGAGGAGGGAGAAAAACCTGACCACTGGACCGTGCTCAGCAGGAGGAATATGGATGTTACCAGGCTCAACCTGGGCGACGTAGCCCCGGGCTTGTGGTCCCCCCTAGAGCTAGTCCAGAGCAGACCAAGAGCAATACTGTGCTCAATATACCTCAAATCTTGTGTTCAGTTCTGGGTCCCTCACAACAAGAAAGACACTGAAGGGCTGGAGCGGGTCCAGAGAAGGGCAACGGAGCTGGTGAGGGGTCTGGAGCACAAGTCTCCTGAGGAGAGGCTGAGGGAGCTGGGGATGTTCAGCCTGGAGAAAAGGAGGCTGAGGGGAGACCTTCTCGCTCTCTCCAACTCCCTGAAAGGAGGGTGTAGCCAGTGGGGGGGTCGGTCTCTGCTCCCAAGGAACAGGCCATGGGACAAGAAAAACAGCCTCGAGTTGCACCAGGGGAGGTTCAGGCTGGATATTAGGAAAAAATTCTTCACCGAAAGGGTTATCAACCATTGGAAGAGGCTGCCCAGGAAAAGGGTGGAATCATCATCCCTGGAGGTATTTGAAATCCAGACAGACGTGGTGCTGAGGGACATGGGTTAGTGATGGATTTTGTCAGCGTTGGGTTGATGGCTGGACTCCCTGATCTTTAAAGGCATCTTCCAAGCTGGGCAATTCTATGGGATAAGAGGAAACGGCCTCAAGGTGTGCCAGGGGAGGTTTAAGATGGATATTAGGGAAAATTTCTTCACTGAAAGGGTTGTCGGTCATTGGAACAGGCTGCTCAGGGAAGGGGTGGAGTCACCATCCCTGGAGGTATTTAGAAGACGGGTAGACTTTAGAGATACGGCTTAGCGATGGGTTTTGTCAGCGTTAGGTTGACGGCTGGACTTGAAGATCTTAAAGGTCCCTTCCAACCTCGAAAATTCTATGATTCTGCGGGTCCTGTCCCCACGCCGACAGGGACTACATGTGCCAACCAGGCTGGAGGAGCACCCGACCCACTCTCACGTCCAAACTCTCACGACGCATCCCCCCCGGAGCCGCTGCCCATCCCTCCCAGCCCCCTCTCCCTCCTCCGTACCCAGCAGCGCGGGGCTGGGAAGCAGCTGGTTACAAAAGCCAGCTGGGAGGGAGGGCAGGAAGGAGGGAAACGCTGCTTTTCCACAAAGCCAGAACACGACTACGGTGCTCAGGAGCTTCCCCTCCCCGAGAAGAGGATTGGTACCCTGGGTGCAGCAGGCTGGGGGGGCTGATAGGATGCAGCAGCTAATTTGCACTAATGGTCCCAGAAAGGCAGGGAGAGCTCTCCAGAGGAGAAGGCACTTGAGCAATAACCTAAATAGATACGTGTTTCCAAGGCAAAAAGTCCTCGAGGAGGGAAGAGAGGCCCTACAGCTGAATTTTCTCTCCCCCACCTGCGCCGAAACTTGGCTGGGGGTGTTGGAAAGGAGCCGCCTGGGCAGGGAAAAAGCGTGGGATTGGCAATCTGGGGAGCAGCTCTTGGACGAAGCCGGATGGCGGGCGGGCGGACGGACAGACGGCCAGCCCCGGCTTTCGGAGCCCGCTTGGACAGACTGACGGCAGCCCTGGGGCAGAGCCCAGCCCAGAGCGCGCTTGGCTCCGTCCTCAGCCCCAAAGCGAAAAAAAAGTCAGCCCATCTGGTGCTGCGACAGGTTGATATAGAGGGCGAAATGCCTAAGTAAAATTCCACAACAGGGCATTAAAAAGATGTAATAAAATATACACGAGTTATTAAATATTGTCATCAAGATGAACCATAAATCAGAGATTTTATGGTTTCTGATTATAAATTCCATTTATTCTGTAAGCGTTTAAAGAAAGAAAAATGGAGACTGGGTAAAGATTTAAGCCCAGCCATGATGCTGCTGATATTTCACTGTTGCTTGTGGATGACACGTCTGTGGGAGCCCGGAGATGGGTGCACAGAGGTGCCGGGAAGGAATTCTCACCAGGCAGACACGAAACTCCTTACAGACACCGCTACGGATGCTCCTGCCCATGCAAACACGAAGACGGGGTCCCCACGCCGCCCTCCCCGTGTACACCAGATATTTGCACCCTCCCAAGCACCCGCTTCTCCCTCCACAGCCCTATCTATGGGTTGCAAGACGCGTAGGATTTCTCCGCAGAGCGAGAAATCAACAGCACTTTGGGGAAGGGAAGGACAAAACCGGTGAGCGTACGTGGGAAATACTACCCTTCCCTCCCCTCCCTTCAAATGCCAAGAGAAATATCAAAGAAATTGCTTTCTTGGAAAGACTTGAGGGTTCAAATAAATTGTCAAGCGACAGTCGGCAGCAGGATGGAGATGATTCTCCTGTAGCCGGTGTTTTCCTTTCCCGGGGCAGAGGGGACCGAGCTGCACCTCCTGCCACCAGCAAAAAATGTCAGGAGAAGCCAACCTTGGAAAGTCTCCCGTGGGAAAACAAGCAAATGGACATCCCATGTCCATACCCGAGGGGCACTTCACCTCAAGGCAGCCTGAAACAACCCAAAACCCACTCTGCCCTGGTATTTTACAGGCAGCAGTACCCAGCAGCCTCCATAGCCCAGCCACATCCTAGAGGTGCTCACTCCAAAAATGAGTATTTGCTATATTTAATGCCCATTCCTATTTCTCAGCCCTACGAAACGGTGCTAGACGTTCCTTTCCCAACCTCAGAAGCGGTTGGCCCGCTCTCCAACCTGCCCTTTTTTTCAGCTGAGACCCTTGGGGAAACCACCCGGGGCGATGCACGGCTTCACCTGGGCTGTTTCCCTTCACCTTCATCCCTTTCTCCATCCCCCTGCAGTTCATTTCCAGGGGGAGGGCAAAGCCCACGGACGCAGAGCCATAACCCCGGCAGTTAAATCCCATCCCTCAGATAGGCTGGGTGGGAGGGGAGACCACAGGGCAGATCCTGTTTAATTAGGAGCTCGTAAAAACCGGGCTCTGGGTACCCGCGCCGGAGAGCGGGGCTGATTTGCAGCTGCCTTTAAAACTGAGCAGGGTTACTGCTTCAGCAGTTTTTCCCAGCCGGTTTTATGGATGCAACAATAAAGAAGAAGGGGGAAAAAAAAAAAAAGAAAAAGAAGAAGTTTGCGTGCCGAGAGTTTTACTGCTTGAAGCATCTGATAACGTCACGCCAGCTTATCGCGGGATCGAGGGAAGGACGGGGGAGCCGAGATGCAGCAGGAGGGAGGCAAACCCAGCCTTGGGAAGCTTCTCAACGGGGGAGATAAGACCCGCTTAAAATGAGCTTTGCCGTATTTCCAAATAGCCTGCGTGAGGGTTTGTGTCCTTCCAGATGAAGCCGCGATGGGCTGCTGGGATTTATCTGCCCATTGGGGAGCAGTGATTCACCGCAGCCCCCCGGCGCTGAATTTGGGGGTGACAAAGTGTACCATGGAAGGGACCCCATCAAGTGGGCTCTGCATTGGGGGATAACCCTGGGATTTATCATTAACACCTATTAAATAAGGATTTTTTAAAAAAATGTATTTATTTTTATTTTTAATTACTGGGTAGAAATGCTGCCTGCCCCTCCCAAACTCCTCCCGAGCATCACAGGCTGCGCCTTAACCACTGCGCTGGGGCTCTGCAGCCCAGTGCTCATTGCTGGGCAAGCGTTTGCCAAGGGCACCCACCAGGAAAGGGGGAACAGGAGCAGGGATGAGTTTATTCCTGATGCTGAGCCCCCAGCCCGGCTCCTGCACGAGGGGAGAGAGCCACCCCCCCCAAGTTATGGCAGCCCCGGGCATGGGCAAGGTAATCCAGGGAAAGATTTAGTGGCAGATCAAGGAAACGAAGGGAGAAAAAAGTAGCACATGAGATTTCTGCAAAACAATCAGAGGATGAAAACCTCCTTCACTGCCTATACTCAAGCAGGGCAAATCAGTGCTTCCCTCCCTGCTTCGCGGCTTTGGGTAAAAATCTGATGAAGCAAGCTTTATGCATGAAAAAGGCCAATTAAAAAAAAAAATAAAAAAAAAATCAACCCCCCCAAAGAAAACCAAGGCAAGTGTAAGGAAAAAGAAGAACAGAGCGAGACTGATGGGGTCAGGGCACTGTTAAGGATGTCAATACCCATCACTCAGCAGTAACCTTTCTGTAACTCCTGCCCTCGCGGTGGCTGTCGCGAAACGGCAGCGAAATTAAAACAGAAACGAAGCAGCATTAGGTCCCCGGCGAGAGGAGGCGGCGGCTGACAGGCAAGGTAAGGACCTGACGCGGGGACAAGAGGGGGCACCGCCAACCTCTGTGTGTGTGTGTCGTGTGTCCCCCCCTCCACCTCCCCGCGCTCCCGGGAAAAGTGCAAAGGATGCAGGATGCTGCGGGCGGGAAGGGGGAGAGGGTCGGGTACCAGCGCAGCGGGGTGGGGAGGAGGAGAGGGGCACGGGGTTGGGCTGACAGCAGGGGGGCTGGCGGAGGTGAGCATCCCCCCCCCGCCGTGGGGACAGGAGAAGGACGAGGCTGATGGAGCCCCACCAGCTGAGCCTGGTGAAGGGCCAGCAGCTTGTGACAGCCGGCGGGGTTACAACACCCATCTCTCCATGCTTTAGGGAATTTCGGCGAAGAAAACACTATTTCCTCAGCTCCCAGGTGTGTCTGGGGACCTTTGGGTGGTCCTGCATCCCGGCCATCCCTAGAAGCGGCAAAAAAAAGCAGCAAACCTCCCTCTGGAAGGGCTGGGGGTGCTGCAGCGCTGCCCTCCCCTCCCTTCCCTCCTGCCCCCCTGCTCTCTGTGCAAATTTAAAGCGTGTTCCAGATACGGGCTGACCTTTGCGGTACACATGAAAAGGCAAAAGGAGAGCTGGAAAGGCACAGGAGGGAGAACACACCTTGAGAGGGAAAACAGACCGTGCACATCCCGGCGAGCGGCATGGGGGGGAAGGGGGAGGAAGGGTCTCTGCCTAGTATCACCCCCTACAAAACCCTATCTTCATCTCAATGCTCTCCTGACACCAAAAGATAAGTCTCAAGGGCAGACGCCGAGTGGTTTTAGCCCAAAAGCCTGCGGGACCAGCTTTTCCACCGAGCAGACCCATTATCACCCTCATCTCGCTCCCCCCTGAGCTCTGAAACGAGCCGGGCAAGGGGCAAAGCATCAAGCCCCATCAGAGGGGCTGCCCTCGCTGGGGACCATCCCTAATTCCCATTTGCCACGACCCCTCAGTGAATTAATGAGCCACAGGCAGAGACACTGAGGGAGGTAAGTTCCCCAAGGTTGGCTTGTGGAGCAGACGGTGGCCAGCAGAACCCGTGGCCAAGCCTCTCCAAGGGCTGGCTTGCCCACCTCACGCGTTGGGCAGAGCATCCTTCTCCCTCCCCACCACACCGATACCCGCCTTGCTGTTCCACCAGCCCGAGACAGAGCTGATCCATCTTTCAACCCCCCCACCCCCCCCCCGCTGAAAGAGTGTAAACAACTCAGCTGCGGGCTGGGAGTGCAAGAGAGGACACGCGGTTGGAAATTTTAAGGGCCAATTTACTAGGTAATTTACTAAACACGCTAATAATTGACACTGCAAGCACCACGCCGCTCGTCCCCAGCTCCCGCCTAATCCCCGTGGCAAAGCCTCCCTCTGCCAGGCACCGTCCTCCTCGCCATCTGGGCGGCCTCGCTCCGCTCCATCCCGACCAACACAGCAGCATCCCCGGCCAAAAAAACACCCCCCACACCCCCCTGAAAAAAAACCCACCCCCAAAACCCAGCCCTCCTCTCCGGATCAGTATGCATATTTCCCAGCACTGATTCCACCTGAGGATCTCTGCGAGGGAAAGGGTGGGTTGTAATTACCCACCTCTTCCCTCGCTGTAATTAAAGACAAACTGAAGGGAGTTATGCCCAGGCTCTTCAGTTTCCCCTGAAGCTTTTCCCCCTGCCAAAAAAAACCGCTCGACAAGAAAACTCCCAGGAAGAAAACAAAACAAACAAAAAAAAAAGCAGTAGCTCAGACTGGAGTTTGCAACCTGTTTTAGTTTATGGTATTTAGATGAGGCTTCCCATCCAGCCAAGAGGAGAGAGACGGTGTCCAGGTCCCACCTCCTGGGAGGACCACGGATGACCACGTTAGACCTGACACCTACAGTTTAAGCCACCTCTGCTCTGCCCTGGGGAGGCCCCAGCCAGTTCTGGGCTCCCCAGTTCCAGAAGGACAGGGAACTGCTGGAGAGGGGACAGCAGAGGGCTACAAAGATGATGAGGGGCCTGGAGCATCTCCCTTACGAGGAGAGGCTGAGGGACTTGGGTCTTTTTAGTCTGGAGAAGAGAAGGCTGAGGGGGGATCTGATCAACACCTATAAATACTTGAAGGGTGGGTGTCAGGAGGATGGGGCCAGTCCTTTTTCAGTGGTGCCCAGGGACACGACAAGAGGAAATGGGCACAAACTTGAACATATGAAGTTCCACCTAAAGATGAGGAGGAACTTCTTTGCTGTGAGGGTGGCAGAGCCCTGGCAGAGGCTGCCCAGGGAGGTGGTGGAGTCTCCTTCTCTGGAGACATTCAAACCCCACCTGGACACTCTGGGTGGACCTGCTCTGGCAGGGGGGTTGGAGGAGATGATCTCCAGTGGTCCCTTCCAACCCCATATCATTCTGTGGTTCTATGTATTGGTCAGTAATGGCATATTTACACCAGTGGAAGTTACACCCTCAGTCCTAAGAGACCTTCAGGGGACTCATCCCAGGGCATTTAACCCCTGGGCAAAGGGGAGGGATGCGGGATGTTTGGTCAGAACATCACAAAACTCCATTCCCAGGGCAGGAAACCAAATTCAAAATCCAAGTCCCAGATCAAAATTCAAGTCCCAGTTCAAAATTCAAGTCTCAGCTCAAAAGTAACACAAACCCAGGCAATACTGACCCAAAAGCGGCGCAATCCTGGCCACTACTGACGGCACTTTTCTCATGCCACCGCAGCCGGGTGCTCAAAGGACTAATTTGCATTTATTTCTGTGCCCTGCACCTGGCTGGATCTACGTGGCAGAAAAGAGGGAAGAAAATCTGGCGAGCAGTAAGTGACCTCAAGCACTCAAAGGCACAGGGGTTTATATACAGGGGTTTGTATCTCTCTCAAGCAAAAACCGAAGCCAAAAAACCTCTTGGGCTCCCTGAAAGGCATTTCACACTGAGCATCTCCAACCTGAAAACTCCTCCAGACTTGCCTCTTCTGACAACCTGGCTCACGATTGGCAATTTTCCTCATTCCCTGGATTAATTTGGCCTCTTTTTTACCGCCTGTCCCCGCAGACACCCATGCTGTTGGTGTCACTGGAAGTCACAGAGCGAGTTATGGATGTCGAGGCCAAGGCACCCACAGCTCCCTCCCAACGGGGCCGGGCACGGACACACGGTCAAAGATCTTGCCCAAATTCTTGGGCAAGAGTCAGACTTAAATTCCTCTGCTGGGTGGAAATGACCTCGCACCACCCACTCCTCCTCCTCCTCATCTCCTCCATCAGGAGATGCTCAGCTCCACACAACCCTCTCCAGCAAAACATTCCTTTAAATGGCTTTTTTTTTTTGGTGGTGGTGGTGGTTTTCTTTCTTTTTCTTCCATTAGGAGCCACGTTCATTAGCAAAACATCCGAAACCTCTGGGGCAGCTTGTGCTTCTAATTCATTTTCCAAATGTATAATGAGCCAGGAGTAAATTTTTTTTTAGGGTGAATTTAATTGACCTTTGCAGTGGCATTAGGCAGATTGGCTTAAAGTCTATTAGAGCGTCATAGAACCTGGTGAGATTTTAGGGAAGGTTATTGGAAAAACCCATCGAGTTGGACCGCTTTTCTCCCCCTTTCCTCCCCCTTCCTCCCTTCAGCTTTCTTCACGGAGAAAAAGGCGGATGGCTGGAGAATAGAGAGGGATGAGCAGAAGGGGAGAGGGATGAACAGACGGGGAGAGAATTCAAAGGGAGGAGTGAGGAGAAGAGTAGGAGGGAGAGAGAAAGGAGAGCAGTTCAAACTGGCCCTCGGCTGGGTAAGGGAGGACTTGAAGGGGGGGTCTGGTGACTCAGGGATGGGCATCAGCATCCACCGACCCATTTGCTGGGTGACACGGGGCCAGCTGACACCAGCTGAGGATCGGGCCCCTCCGGTGATGGAAAACAGCCCAGCTTTGCTGGGAAAGGGCATCGCGAGCCGCTGGTTCCTGCTGTCTCCCAGGGAAATGCGGCCGACAGATGTCGGGCTCGGTGCTGCCTTGGCTCTGGGATGCTCTGGAGACGAGCCTGAGATCTGCACCTGGCTTGCAGACCCCCTTTTTTTGGGTCAGATGGAAGCTGTCCCTACGGAGGTTGGGGGAGGCAGGTCTGCAGCACAGCCCGGCTCATACCTAGGAGGACGAGGAGCTGGTGGGTCAGAAGCTCAACACGAGCCAGCAACCTGCACTCACAGCCCAGAAAACCCCCTGCATCCTGGGCTGCATCGGAAGAAGTGTGGCCAAACAGGCAAGGGGGGTGATGCTACCCCTCTGCTCCGCTCTGGGGGGACTCCACCAGGAGCACTGTGTCCAGCTCTGGAGTCCTCAGCACAGGAAGGACATGGACCTCTTGGAGCAGGACCAGAGGAGGCCATGGAGATGCTCCAAGGACTGGAGCCCCTCTGCTGGGAGGACAGGCTGAGAGAGTCTCTTCTCCAGGGGTTCAGCCTGGAGAAGAGAAGGCTCCAGGGAGACCATCCAGCCCCTTTCAGTCCCTCAAGGGGCTCCAGGAAAGCTGGGGAGGGACTCTGGATCAGGGAGGGGAGCCCTCGGAGGAGGGGGAAGTCTTTCGGTGTCTTTGACACCGAAAAGAAGGGAGATTTAGATTAGACATTAAGAAGAAATTCTTTACCGTGAGGGTGGTGAGAGCCTGGCCCAGGTTGCCCCGAGAAGAGGTGGCTGCCCCATCCCTGGAGGGGTTCAAGGCCAGGTTGGAGCAACCTGGTGTGGTGGGAGGTGTCCCTGCCCAGGGCAGGGGGTGGAACTGGACAACCTTTAAGGTCCCTTCCAACCCAAAGCGTTCCATGATTCTATGTTTCTATGACATCAGACCTCCAGCATTGCTACCTGGGGTTCTGCAGCGGATGGTGAAGGAGAAGCAGCAGAGGAACGAGACCACAAGGAGTGGTGGAGGAGGCAGCTCAGGAACACATCCCAGCTCACATCTAGCAGGACATCAGACCTCCAGCATCGCTAACAGGGGCTGCTGAGGAGCAGCAAAAGGTGAAAGACTCCGAATTTCACTCCAGAGCAGAGGAACAGCACCACAAGTAGGCACCACCGGACAAAACCATGTCCTGCACAGCCCTGTGACTCTGGTCTTGTGCTCTCAGAGCTCGCTTTGGAGCCAAACATACCATGGTTCTACGCAGCATGGCACATGGAGGTTTCAACAGCCCCACATCTAAACCCAGGAGGTGTTTAGAAAACACCCAGCCCCTTGCACCAGCGACGACTTTCCATCCTCCTCTCTCCAACTCCCTGAAAGGAGGGTGTAGCCAGGGGGGGTCGGTCTCTTCTCCCAAGGAACAGGAGACAGGACAAGAAGCAATGGCCTCAAGTTGCTCCAGGGGAGGTTCAGACTGGAGATTAGGAAAAATTTTGTCACTGAAAGGGTTATTGCATGTTGGAGTGGGCTGCCCAGGGAAGTGGTTGAGGCACCATGCCTGGAAGTGTTCAAAAGCCGGGTTGACAGAGCTTAGAGACATGGGTTAGTGATGGGTTTTATCAGAGTTAGGTTGATGGTTGGACTCGATGATCTTAAAGGTCCCTTCCAACCCGGACAATTCTATGAAAGAGATTCTATTCTATGAAAGGGTGAAGGTCCCTCCTTGCAGGACCCAGGTCCAGCTCCTGCTTCTCATCGCTGTGGGCAGGAGGTCCTATTTCAGATTTGCAATAACAAAGTTGGAGCAATCAAAGGCCGCGGGCAAAGCACAGAACATCCCAACCCCTTTTCCCGTTTCGCAATCCCGGCACGCCAACCCCCGGGAGCATGATGTGTGTTTACAGAGGAGGCGCCTGACGGGACCCAGCTCCCCCAGGGATTCACACCAAAATATTGGGGGGGGTCTGATGCCCCGACAAGGGCTCCAACCCCCCAGGCACCGCTTTGTAGCCACCTCTCAAAGCCTTCAGCCCTGCCAAAGGCAGCCTGGTTATCACAGCCCTGCTCGTTGCTCGCACAGGGGTTTAAACCATCCAGAAACACCCAGCTCCAACCTCTCGGTGCTAAAGAAGCATTTTTCCTTCGGTGTTTTCGCACCAACGGGCTGGCAAATCAGCCTGGGAAAAATCTCCTTTGGCGGTATTTTGAAACCCGGCTTGTTTTCTGTTGGGCTGGTGGTTGTTTTTCCCCACCTGGTTTCGGATCATCTCCGGCACACCCAGGGGTGGGGGACGAAATGCCAGGCTGGCTCCTGCCCACACCGTTCCCACCTGGCGTGCCGCAATCCTCCCTTAACCCAGTCCCTCGCCGCCAACGGGGAGACGGGGCGTGAACCCCAGAGATGGGGTGCAAACCCCAGAGGTGGGCAAGAAACGTGCCATGGAGAACCCGGGGGAGATCAGGGCTGAACCCAGCCACCCCTGGGTTGAAACCAGCCTCCCATCCCAGCCTTCCGGAGGATGCTCCACTGGGATGATTCATTCCGTGCCATGGCAACCCCATGCAAACCCCGGAGATGGGGTGCAAACCCCAGAGATGGGCAAGAAACGTGCCATGGAGAACGTGGGGGAAGTCAGAGCTGAACTCCGCCCCCCCTGGGGTCATCCATCCTCCCACCCCAGCCTTCCAGAGGATGCTCCACTGGGATGCTCTACTCTGTGCCATGGCAACCCCATGCAAACCCCGGAGATGGGGTGCAAACCCCAGAGATGGGCAAGAAACGTGCCATGGAGAGCTTGGGGGAGATCAGAGCTGAACCCGCCCCCCCCCCCCCCGGCTTCATCCATCCTCCCATCCCAGCCTTCTGGAGGATCTCCGCCGGGATGCTCTGCTCCATGCCACGGCAGAGAGGCAGCTCTCGCTCGCTCTCCCCCCTGCTGCGACAGAAATGAGCTTTCAAGCAGCCTGATTTCCAGTTACAAACCCTCTGCCGTGCACCGACCCGGTGCTAAACGTCCCCGTTGGCGCTGGCAGCTCTTCGCTCAGGCAAATACTGATGCACAAACCGGGGTGCGGGACGGGGCTCTCGCTGCCCTCCTCCCGCCACCAAAACCGGCCAGAAAAGGGTTACCGACCTGCTCTCCTTTCCAAACTTTTGCTGGTTTCTGTTCCTCCCTCCCCTGAGAGGCTGCAGCAAGGGAGAGAAGGGTTTCAAAAGAGAGCCGGAAAATGAGAGAGAAAAGGGGAACGGTTTCAGCTGGATGCAGCGAAATGGAAGGCTTTGTGTTGTACAAAATTAAGGGTGTAAGGGGTCTCTTTGTGCTAAACGCTCTGGACGGGATGAAAGTAAATAGAGCTCAGCTGGGCAGGGGAGTTGGGGTGACACTGAGAGCAATTTTTAGCCCCGTTAGATATTAATTTCCCATACATCATCTGCCTGTCCTCTGCCCGTTTGAAGTGCTCAAGGTTCCAGGGCTTCAAAGCGCGCCGCGGACTGCCATCTGCACAGAGCTCAGGGATCCGTGGGGAGCCGCATCAGCAGGTTCCATCCCTACGTCCCAGCAGGAAACCCCCCCATCCATCCCTCCATCCATCCATCCATCCCTCCCTCCCTCCATCCGCAGCCCCAGGACCAGCCCGGGGATGGCTCGTGCCACCGTGTGGCGAGTTCCTCGGGTCTCAGCTGTGGGGAGGAGGAGGTGGTTGAGGTGGTGGAGGCTGGGGGGGGGGGGGGGGGGGGGGGGGGGGGGGGGGGGGGGGTTGTGGTGGGAGGAGGGACAAGCCAAGAAGCAGATGAAAGCGCTGACCCACTTCGGGGCCCGAAGAGCTCATTAAAACCCAACCGCGTGTACACGGGAGCCTGGAAAAGCCGGTGGGGTCATAAACCCCCCCCATCCCTCACATCTCCCCCCCCCCCGTCACTGATGAAGCACCTAGAGAAAATCAATGGCGCTTTGTTAGGTTGCGTCAGCTAACAAGGATAAAAAAAAAAAAAAAATAAAAATCAACTCCCTTTGCCTGAGTCAGAGCAGGCAGCCCGCAAATATCTGGGGGCTTTCCAGGATGATTTGGCCCTGACAAGAGGCTTCTGTCCTCCTGGGCTGACGGCGGTGCCAGGGGGTCCCCCCCAGCCCCAGGGAAAAGCAGCGGCGCGTCCCCGCCAATCCCCACCTCAAGCTTTGCAGCAGTTTCAAAAACCACCAGGAATGAGTTTTCCTGGGCCGAGGGAGGCACGACTGACCAAAGGGCATCTCCCTACCGCACAGCGAAACAAGCGGAGGTTACCCGACTGAAAGGGCATAAATAATATCCATAATAATATCCAACAAAACAAACAGCAGTCGTAATTAATTTAAAAAAAAAATAAAATAATAAAATAAATAGTCTTTCCTTTTTCCTCCTGCACTTTGCGGCCACGGTGCTCAGGGCACATCACACTCCAGAGTAACAACTAATTATAAGTACCAATTACCACGCTAATGAAATAATCTACCTTCCAAAGCTGACTCCCATTCATTTTCCCCCACTGTAAATAAGATTGAGCGCTCAGGAGGGGACACAGCGAGTTTTACCCTGCCCTGCGTCCCCATCCCATGTGGCAGTGGGGGACGGGGGCATCCTCACTCCCCCAGTCCTCCTGCAGCAGTGAGTTCCCCAGGTTAAAGAAAAAAATAAAAAAAATAAAGAAAAAAATTAAAAAATGGGAAAAAATGCACTATTTTTGAATGATGAAATAAAAGAAAACCAGCACTGTGAAGAGATGATTTATCCCCTGCTTCCAGTCGCTGGAAGGGAAGCGAAGCTTTTATTTCACAACACAGCAGGGGAAAAAAAAAAAAAAAAAACCACAACAAAGAAAAAGGGGGTGAAGGAGGACACTTTGGATGGAGACGTGGTTGGTTTTTTTTTTTTCCCCCTCCTAGACTGTGACTCAGAAAAACACGTGGGCACGGAGCGACGCGCGAGAAGGCAGCGGTTTAGCAAGAGCCTGAGTGATGAAGCGCTCCGGGCTGGCTCTTCATCGCTCTCCCGCCTCTTCCTCCCGCTCCCTCCTCATCTCCCCCAAGGATGCCGCTCGGCCTGACCCGCGCCTTCGTTAATCCCCTGGGGAGAGCGGCGATAACGACGTTAACCCATCCATCCCTCTTCTCCACAGCCACCGAGGCGCCAGAAATACACCCCTCTTCCTGCCTTCCGAGCCCGGGAGACGCATCGCATCATCTGGGAGACGGACACCCAGCCCCGAAACGCCCTCCTCCAACCTTGCAGAGAGCAGTTATTTGCCCAGAAACGCAAAATTTGTGGGCTGGAAAGAGGGAAGAGTGAAAAATCTGCCCGCCAGAAAGGGGTCAAAAGACCCTCCTGTCCCTCGGACAGGATCTTCCCAGCCCAAATGGCTTCGAGCAACGAGATGTGCTGAAAACCCCAGGGCACCAAGGGGAGAGAGCAAGGCCTGGAGGATTTATCTTCTATTTTTTTGTTGTTTTCGGCTGCCGGCGTCTTTGCTAGAAAATGTCATTTTCAAGAACCGAAACTATCTGTGGATTCAAGTCAGGTTTAGCGAACGGTTTTCAGCAGAAAATAAATAGAACGGGGAGAGGAGGGAGCTGAAGAGAAGTCAAAACATCTCACGGTGATGTTTCTTGTGTGTTACATTTCAATCTCTCACTTGAAATGTCATTGTCATTCCAAAAAATTGACATTTATATAAAGGTTAAAAAAAAAAAGGGCTATGTAAGTGAAGCATATGGGTTTATTTTCAGGTTTGCATAAACTGTTTCATTATGATTTGACAGAAACAGCAATTTTACGCCATTAAAAAAAAAATAAAAATACCCAACAACCAACTTTTCTCCGAGGTGACCCCAAGCCAACGGTATTTCTCTGCTCTGGCCACCAACCAAGCTGTGAAAAATAATTAAAAAAGCCATTACTCACCCAGCATTAGCGCCGAGCACCTGAGCATGTGGAGAGATTCCCACCGGAGAGAATCTTTCGGAGCAGTGGGGGTGTTCAAACCCCCTCAAAAAAAGTCATCACAGGTTTTTAGCAGCAATAACAGAGCAAAATCAGTGCGAGTGACTCCTTATTGCACTACTAGAGGACGCTAAACCCCATGAACATGACAAAAATGGGGCTAAACCGTGACAAAACCAGCACAGCAGGGAATATAAATTGTCCCACCCCTCCCGAGTTTGACCCCGGATCCTGGGAAGCCCCATGGAAGTGTAACCACCAGCTCCCACTGATTAAATCCTATGATAATTATAACGTTGTGCTTCCAGACTGGGTTGTTGGTTGGTTTTTTTCCCCCAGACCCTGGAAATCTGAACCAACAAACCCCCCTCCCCGAGGCAGAAAAGGGTCCTTTCATCCAACCTCTGAAAGAACTGGTCAAAGTCCTGATTTCTCTCAATTTCCCTCCCCCCCCTCCCAGCGCTGATGTAATCCAAATAAAAATTACAGGCCTGGGAGGGAATGATTGACTGGGAAATAGAGGGAAAATTTCTCGGTGAAGCGGCCAGTCAATGGCTCTTTTGTGATATATCAATTTGAAATTTCCAACACGGTGGGGAGAAATCGCTGGAGGGGAAATATTCAGCCCGGCCTGAGGAAGATGTTTGCCCTCCCCTGGGTTTCTCGGGGCTGGGAATGCACCACGGGCAGCATCAAGACACAGGAGAGACCGGGGAAGGGCTGAAATGCCCAAACTCCTTCCAAATTCACACGTGGCTGGATCTCCGTGTCCCCTAAAAGCAGCACTGAGGGTCTCATCCTGCCCTCTCCTCATCCCCAGGCACCTGGGAGGAAGACACTTATTTCTCACAACCTACTTCAAACGTGCTTCTGCTTATAAATGAACTGCTTGAACAGCTTCTTCCCTTCCCAACAGCGGCAAAAACCCAAATCAGAGCAAAAGGCAGGTGGTTTTAGCAGCCAGAGCGCTGGCAGCATTTCTGATCTGGATGTCAACTCTCTAGCAGCTCCTTTTCTTTCTTTTCTTAATTCTTTAGTTGTTTTTATTATTTTTTTTAATATTTATTTATCCTTCTTTTCGAACAAAGCTTCGGGATCCTTAGGAAAGAGGACACGTGCTTTTCTATTCTGTGCTTGGATGATTCTCAGCCCCCTGACAGAGAATCCAGAGGTGCTAAGAAAATACAAATGGATAATTAATCACCATAATTGGGGATTGGGTGGCTTTTATTCATTTCAATCTCCTCTGTGGTGTTTCTTCAAAAGAAAAGAGGGGGGGGTGTTAAAAAAAAAAATCGAGTAGAGAAGAAAAGAAAACCCGTTGAGCTGAAATGGGCTGCACAGATTTATGGAGAATTAGTTTAGTCCTAGGGACCTTGTGACTTGAGAGTCCAACCAAACTCCATTCTTGGCTTTATGATGTTTTCAAGCCCCCTCAATGCAATTATTTCCTTGTCTCCCTACAGCCCATCCATTATTCTCTATAATAATATGTTTTCTGAAACTCCTTTCCATAAACAACTATAGCAGGCAGCGCGAAACCTCATTGTTATTGATATCATGTCACATCACCAGTAAAACAGCTTATGGAAAATGGACTGTGAATGGAGATGGTTTCAATTTAAAACATCCCGACCTTTTACATCATTTCAAGATCAATCAAGCTCACGTGCGGTGACGTCACACGTGGAAATTCAACCCAGCCATCAGGGAGGAGGAGAGCGGGGGGGAGTGTCATTTTAGGGACAAGGTCGGGACAATCTTGCCGTGGATCCCAAACTGTTGGTAGGAAACAGGTCCCCGGAGGAGTCTTGTTTGTTCCTTCCACCAAATCCAGCCCCACACCCTCGCTCGCCTGCAGCCACCAAACTTCTAAAAGCAAAAGGCTACAGGTTTGATTTGCCCTTGGCCACCGAGTTATGCACAGACCCCAAACAGCCAGCGAGGCAATAAAATATGGGGGTTGACCCTAAGGGCATAATACGACGCTCAAAAGCCCACGTGCCACCCCCCAGCTCTCATTAAAATAGACATCAGCGACCCTCACGCCCCAAAGCATCACCCTGAGGGGTTCGAGCCCACGATTCTCATCATACCAGGTAAAACCGCGGCAGTTACACGGTGTAACGGGTCATTTCAACAGCAATATCGCCAAGTGTACGAGATGTGATTAAGTATATAAAACATTTACTCAACGTTGGACTACACGGTGGATGTTGAGAGGCTGGGCTGTAGCTCAAGCCACACCGCCGCCGCCTTTGCACTCCAGCACATGGCTCACGCTCACTCAATCAATTAATACAGTCCAGTAATGACGCTGGCAATGTCAAATAGGGAGTGATAAACTTGCTACGCTTTCTCGCTAGACCCAGGAGTGCATCTGACCTCCCAACCTCTCCCAAAGACCATCAATGTCTCTAAAAATTCCCGGTATAGCCTGAATGACCTTAAGCCTTGAAAATAAATCCTTACGATGAGGGCTGTGCAATCAGCCTATCCATAGATTCAAAAACAAGTATTTTGTGTTAAAAGATCAAGAAGGAAAATCAGTTATTTTGCCCCTAGGGAGAATAAGAATAAAGACATGCCCCGACACACCTGGAAGCTGCCCCCCAGGGTGAGCTAACTGACTCTGGAGACCCGGCATCCTTCCTCATCCTCCTTTTTATTTTGACATTGCTGCCATAGAAGCAGCCAGGCGGTGTACTTTCTCAGAGACCAGATTTTTATCTTCCTAATCATGGTCCGGGACCAATACACGGAAGCATTTGCTGGTCCAGAAAGCATTTGTGCTGTTCCAGTAACTAAGCGCTTTTGAAATACTCTTTTCCACTTGATTGTAGGAGCTGATAGCTCGTGAGCCGCTAGCGAGAGATTGATGCTTCATATGTTTGAAAGCTAAAAAACTCCAAGAAGAGCCCAGAGCTGCTGGTTTCTAGCTCTAGTGGTTTTCATAACACCCGGCAGCAATATCATGTCAGAACAGCAGCTGCAAAATCTGGTCTTCAATTATTGCCAACTTCGAGTTTAAGGAGAGCTAAAGCCAGGGGTTTGGCGCAACCTGTTGTACAACGCAGCTCCTAACGGGGCCACCTTCTTCCCCCCCCATGTCCCCCCTCTCTATATATTTTAGGAGTCTGTGCCATATTAGAGACTGCAGAGTTCAAGGGGGTGCATCCCCCGCCCACGTACGGCTGGAATAGGTGGGATAAATGGTTGGGAGACAAACAAAACCTTCTTGCTTTCAATCTCAAAGGGGACCTGCAACCCTTCTCCCTCCGCCCCCCCCACCTCCCCACCTTTGTGGTTGGACTCGACGACCTCAAAGGTCCCTTCCAACCATGAATATTCTGTGATTCTGTGATTCTACAGCCGGGCAAAGGGGAAAAATGGTAGGTTGAGACCTGTTTCCCTGCCTGTGCTCGTTTAGCCTGGGGACAAACGCAAAGGAGATTTATGGCATCTTCAGGGGGAGGGCACATCACATTCCCTCGCACGTACAACGGCGTTGAGAGATTGTGTGAGCAGGTTCCACGGGGAGACGGGTGCCTGCAAACCCTCCTGCCCCCACCCCTTGTATCCTGGGCCTTCCCACCCTTCCCAACGGGATGGGTTTTGGCAGTTCAAATTCACCGGGTCACAGACGTTTCCGCGGCACGGATCATTCAGACAGCAAGGAGATTATTCAGAGAGCAGGGCTGCTGAGCTCCCCCCCCTTGCAATGACACGTGCAAACACGTCCTGAGAAATTCTGGTGGCACCACGCACGGGTTGTGCAAAACCCCCCCAGCAGAGAGTCTCATTTAATGTCACACGAGCGACCTGAGCAGAGTATTAAAGCAGAGGATCAGGATATGCTAATGCTATCACTTTTGCAAACAAAATTAATGCTTTTCAAGCCCTGGAGCCACCACATTCCTCTTCTCCTGCAGGGACTCGCGTTGGGTGAACACCGAGGCATGTGGGAATTTCATACTCCAGTGAGATAAAAGATGAGGTTTTAACACATCGGGAAGCGACGGAAGGACATAAGAGAAAGGCCATGATGAGTTTCCATCAATCCCCAATGTCAAAGGTCAGGAGAGACAATCAAATCTGACAGCCTGAAGATGCCACGCCACACAATTTCACCCCGTAAGCCCCGTAGCAAACAGAAGGATTATTCCCCTGCGCTCAAGCAAACACTATCAAACCCAATAACTTCTTGCTGACGCAACGGATGGCTTTCAGCCGGACAATCAGTCTTGCTTAAAAGACTTCAAGTGATGATGAATTTACCATTTTCCCCACGTAATCAAGGGATAGCTTGGTTTGCATCTGGCACCCATTCTACCGGAGTTCAAAAGATGTATTACATGAACCAGGCTGGGCTTAGCTCATGTATCACTGACATCTCCATCGGAAGAGGAAGGCATCTACACGCAAAACTCCTCTTCCTCCAAACCAGCCTCTCCTCAGAGCCCACGACAGAAGCTGTCCTAGCCTGGGGTTGGCAAAGGGGATGCGTCCCCGTGCCACCTCATCACCAGTCTCCAGACAGCGAATGTCCAAGTGCTTCTTGACACCTCCAGACCAGTAAGAGAAGGGGCACAACAGCCCCAAACCCACTGCAATGATCAGCTCGGACCCCAAGCACCCTCTGGGTCCCACCTGACGGGGAGGGGAGGAAACATGGGGAAAATAAATAAATAAAAAACCAATCTCCATTTGGAGGCACTAAATCCCCACTCCTTTCCAGATGGCTGGGAGATTTCTCCCAGGTGGTAAATATATTATTAAGAACTCATTTCACCGTGAAATTGACTATTCAAAACACAGACAGAAGTTAATATATTAGGACAACCTGTCTGAAAAACTCACGTTAGAGGGAATTTATTTTTGTTTAATATAAAACGTGGCGCTATTACACATGGCCTTCCTCAAGCTTCCTCCGTCGTGAGCACCCCGGCAGGGACAGGCGTTCATACACTGGGGCTGTCTTCTACAACAAGACAAAGGTCACTGGGTAAAGTCACCATCACTTCTGGGGCTGCTCAACCATCAAGGACATCGTTGCTGGGAAGCAGTACCCATGCCTTGACTAGGATGCTTCTCTAGCTCTCATTGACCACCTCAATGCTTTCATTCTGGCACTCCTCAGGAGTGCACGCACTTAAAGAGAGGAAACCAAAGCGTGGTTATAATAAAGATCAACTTTTCACAGCGGCTCAGATTTCCTTCCACTGCCTCTGGGGAAAAAAAATCGCAAGCAACATGACAAGGACACGAAGAACGTCTTTCACAGGGGCATCCTATAGGTGAGAAGAATGCTCTGGAGATCACCTGGTCTAGTCCCCCACTCAAAGCAGGGGTAGGTTTCAACCCAAACATGAGCCTAAATTTCCTCTAAATTGAGATTAAGCCTATACCTTACAGCTATTTTCATTTCCTTACTGAATCCACTCAAAGGTTTGGGAAGGCTGGAACCCACCATTACTAACTGCACAATTAATGCATTATTTCTTATTAACGACCGTCTAATAAGAAGATCCCAAACTAATGTGTTTGCTAAAGCATTTTCTACTCCAATCAATTGTTTTGCTTTGGGGAATTATTTAAAAGCACCCCAGATATTTGGGGGGGGGGGTGTGGGGGGAATAGGGAGAGCAGCATAATTTTGCAAATCCATAATAAACAAGCCTCAAAGGGACGGCAAATACTTTGTAGTGTTTAATTTGCTTCACGGCCTTTCTGTCAAGAAGCTTCAGCTTTCCTTCGGTGTAAGTTCTGCCTGGTGGAAGGTCAAAGAGGGTGACCTTTTTCTTCCCACTTAATAGCTACGGATGAGAGTCTGACTGCTGGATGCCGGCGGACTTCAGAGTATGTCTTCATTATAAGCTACCCAACATCTCCGAAGTCCTAGCCCTTCTGGAAAAGCACGGATGGAAGAAACCTCTGCAAGTCCACGGGTCTGTTAGACTAGAATTTCTCCTTTCATTTTAATTCGGCTGCTAATTAACTCACTTCAAGCTAAATGTCTGTATCTAGAATTAAAGTGAACTCTGAGCAGACCTTTGGTCCAGGACACACACGGCTTGGCAGCTACCTCAGCAGAACTTGGTGGCAGCTGGAGCTGCTGAGCTAGGAGGAAAGGTCTCCAAAGAAATGCCTGGGTATCCCTGCACTAAGCATGTATCTCTTCTGCAGTGTTGGTTGGGAGACAGGGTATATATTAGCCTGGATGCATAATATGGGGTTACAAGTTGTCCTTTGAGAAGGGAAACTGGTGGAAGATATCTGAGGAGCAAGAGAGCATAGAGATCCAACAGATAATATGAGAAAGGGAGTTATCCCATCCTGGAAAAAGCAGGACGTTTCAAAGAACCACCACCTTTCCTAGACCTTGGAAAAAGTCTATATAGAGAATTATAAACAATCCCCTACCACCCCACCCCGAATCA
Source organism: Calidris pygmaea (assembly GCA_003697955.1). Lineage (NCBI taxonomy): Eukaryota > Metazoa > Chordata > Aves > Charadriiformes > Scolopacidae > Calidris > Calidris pygmaea. Next base: position 39,945 of record QJSC01017207.1, read on the forward strand.
GCCCAGTTTATCAGGAGCAATCTCTAAAGTCCACTATAATCCTCCTGCTCAGACCTAGAGCAGAAACCCCACTTGAACCCTAAAAAAGCCAGTTATCTGCAGTAATAAAAAATCACAGCCTCTCTTGGCAACTCAATATCTCAGCTATCAGGCTACAGACTTGGCCTCTGGCTCTTTCTCTCAGCCTCTTCTCTGAGCCATTCTGCTGCGGATAAATAATTAAATAGCCTTTGGAACAGGGACCCGAGCACACGTCTCCTCCATCCCGGCTGAGTGCCCTGGCTGATGGGCTATAAAATCTCTGCTGGCCCCACAAATATTTATTCATGCAAAATGGAGCAGCTTCGGTGAAAGAGGGACCGAGTCGTGTTCCATCCTTTTGTTCTTCAGAGAGCTCACCCAGGAGCAAACACTGACAACGCGGACATGTGGGTTTGTTGGCCAAACCCAAACCCATTTCATCTCTCAGCTGAACTCGTCATCCTTCCAAACTCAACCATACAAGGAAAAATAACCGCAATAATTCCAATAGCAGTAATATTATCAATAAAATAAAATAAAAAATGCTCTCGATTAGGAAAATACCTGCCTTATCTAAGGTGCTTTAACTCAGCTGTTGGGATTATTGAACATGAATGGGCACGGTGGCCTCTTCCAACAATAGCCAAGGCCACACAATGAAGTGCAAACTCCACCAGCCACAAGCACAGCCCTTGAGGATGCTACAAGATACCCCGTCCCTGAGGAACCATCTTATTAAAGTGGTCCTTCTTTGATTTGCTAGTCCGTGCCTAGACAGAATTTCTCTTTCTCGGCCCTCTGAGTTTTGATTCTCTTCCATCTCCCTTCTCCAGTGGAACAAGCGATCATTAATCCCGTCAAAGGAAATGAGACTTTCGCTCACACATAGGAACACATCTGAAGTTCCTGCAAGAAGTAACACATTACCTTGATACCCTGACATCGTGAAAAATGGTTCTGGGGAACGTGTCTTGCTTTTCTTCTTTTTATCAGTTATTCATTCGAGGCACCAAAACCACCTGTTATGAGTGGCTGGCATTTGCTTTACAAAGGGAGCAGGGAAAATAAAATAAAATAAGAAAAGCTTCCTCTATGCATACATTCTTTCTACAAATCTGAGTGCTAATGGTATTTGACATGTTGGTAATTTGGGTTTTTTACCATAATTCATTTAGTGTGGTTCTGCTTTATTATTGTACATTTTACACTGTGATGCACAGAAAAATGTTGTTGCTTTTTTTTCCTCCTTAAACAATTTTATTCCTTCTAGAAGTCACTCATTCATGCTAGCCACATTCTAGGGTAGTGAGGGAGGGAAGGAAAAAAGCAGAAATCAAACAGAAAACAGGCAGCGAGAAAAGAGAAAATAAATGAAAAGCAGGGGAAAGGGAAAAGACAATAAGAAGAGAAAATAAGCTGGGAAATTATGCAAAGAGAAGAAAACAAAGCCAAGAGCCACGAGGGCAGAGAGGGGTCCCAGTTGGCTTTGTTTTGGGGGAGCACATCCTAATTCTGCCCAGATGCTGGAGCAAGGGGGAATATCGCTAGTTAAGACTCATTTGTATTTATTTTCCATTAAATTGAGCTACTTTTTAGCTCACAACTGAATTTCTTCTCCATGCACAGAGTTGCTTGTGTGACATTAGACAGGATGTTCTTCTGGAAATCTCTGCAGTCTCAAAAAAGCTGGGCAGAAAATAACTGTTCCCGCTCTATAAAAATTTTGCCCTTTCCTGTGAAGGGAAGGAGGGGCGGGGGGAGAAGCCCTAAAAAATCACAAGCCAAAGTTCTCAAATGATTTAAACTCACGAAAAAAAAAACTGGGCCAAAGTCAACATGCTCTTTAAATTTCAAGCATTTTTGTATATTAACTAAATGAAAAATTCAGCGACGCCTCAATTTTTTATTTTGAGCCAGAAAATCACTTTTTTTTTCCCCTCTTAAATATATGTGTATATATATTTTGCAAAATGCTTTTATTTTCCCTGTATTTAGTTCTGCCCAAATACTCCTGTTCTCCGGGAAAGGCTGGTCTCCCTAAATCAGCATGTCCCAGTTTAAGAAGAACCGAGCACCTTCTACCATCACCTCCAACCAACCGTGGTAGAAGGGGGGGTCTGGGCCACAAATCTCAGCCCACCCTCAGCTCCCCACGTGCAAAACAGGGAAGGATTCGGTCCCTCGGCTCCCAGCACTTTGGGATAAAGGGATGGACAGGAGAAAGCCAGAGTCAACTTAGATGGATGGCCAGCAGCGGGGACTTGGACAATCCATCCAATTTCTTGCAGCGGGAAGGAGCCTCTTTGCTCCCAAGCCATCGCTGGTGTTATTACACCTCTCCGTGGGCTTCAAGCCACCCGCAATCCCCCGTTAGTTAATAAGGAAAAACGAGAGATTCAACAATTGTTTTTCGCTCGGGCTGCCTTGTAAAGGCTTTGTCGCTCAGCAATGAAACAAAAGGGGACTAATAACACCCCGCGCCGCGAAAGCAAGTGCCAAGGAAGAGACGGAAATCAATTATCTGGGTGAAATTCAAAGGGAGAGGAAGTGGCAAACACGTACACATCAGCAAACAGCACGCATAATCCGATTAACACAGACGCCGTCTCCCTTGCGGGAGCGCCGAGCCAGGGAGAAAGATGATAATTAAAATAAACAAACAAAAAGTAGCCTCAACTTCACGGGTAAGGGATGGTGGGGCGTCCGTGTCGGCCACCGGAACGTAGCGGAGGGCAAAAGTGGGAGCTGGGATGAAGCTGGGGGGGATCGGGACCCCCTGAGTGGGGGGATTTCCTAGGGGAGAGGTGGGGGGTGCTGGATGCTGGGTACAGGCACCCTTCCCTGGGTACAGGCACCCTTCCCTCTTGATAGATGCTGCCGAAGGGCAGCAGCACCAAAGGATGGTTGAATCACGACATCTTGATACAACCTACTGAAAGGCAACGGCCCAAGGCTGGAGCAAACCCTGCCGAGGGGTGAGTATAGAATTGCAGAATCAAAGAATCACAGGGGGTCGGAAGGGACCTCTGGAGATCATCTCCTCCAACCCCCTGCCAGGGCAGGGCCACCCAGAGCAGGTAATCATAGAATGCTTTGGGTTGAGAAGGACTTTTAAAGGTCTAGTCCAACCTACCCTGCCCTGGGCAGGGACACCTCCCACCACACCAGGTTGCTCCAAGCCCCCTCCAACCTGCCCTTGAACCCCTCCAGGGATGGGGCAGACACAGCTTCTCGGGGCAACCTGGGCCAGGCTCTCCCCACCCTCACACCAAAGAAGTTCTGCCCCACATCTCATCTCCATCTCCCCTCTTTCAGGGTCAAACCCTTTCCCCTCCTCCTAGGGCTCCCCTCCCTGATCCAGAGTCCCTCCCCAGCTTTCTTGAGCCCCTTTAGGGACTGGGGGGGACCCTACATTCTCAAAAATCTCCTTTTTTTTCAGGCCCGATGCTGTATATGAGGCACTTGCAGCTATTTCACCAATGCTCTTGCCCTGGAGACAGACACAAGGAGTCGAGGCAGGAAAATTGCCAGAAAATAACAAACCAGCATCAACACTTCTCTATTCCCTTGTCATTTCTTAACACGTGAGGCTACATGGGGACAGAGATGACCCTTTGAGTTCTCCCACAGGCGACAACATTTCAAAACCTGGTGACCCTCTATTTTATCTCAGGAGCCCATCTGGGCAAGGACTGGTTTGGCATAATTGTTTGCACAGCCCCCATCACAGCTTCCCAGATAAAATTTATTACTCCAGCGTAACTCTCTATTACTTTTTTTTTTCCTGAGCATCTGCCACTGGCAGCTTTTGGAGATAGGACACTACGTTGATCTGCTATTGCAATCCCTATTTCTGCTCAGAAAAAGGTCTCTCTCTCCTCCGGAGCCTGTGAGAGTTAATGGAAAATGGGTTTCACACCATCTTCCAAGGATTTGGGATCAGAACCAAAATGAGCTCAGCAAGTCAAGAAGTCTCTAAATCCTTCTCCCCTCACCCCCCAGGACTGCTCTCCCCAGCAGAGCACCCTTCGCTTCCAACTCCAGCTCAAATATACAGCTATTCTATAATTTATACATTGTCTCCAAAGACGCCAGAGCAGCTCATAAATTTAAAAATAATAAAAAAAAAAATAAATTAAAAAGAAAAAAGAGATAGTCCTTTGCAAGGATGGTTTTAATATAAGGCTTTTCATTATAGGAAAGAGCAACTCAAGTTAATTCCTGGAAATACTTGGTCCATCTGTCCCGGGAGCACCAGTGGTCAGGGACAGGGATGGAGAGTGAACCCGCAGCCCCGGGTAGTGTGCTGGGACCCGCGACGCATCCCCCCCTGAAGAAGGCAAGATTAAAATCCAGTCACTTAATCCCTTGCAAAGCCTCTTAAGCGTTTATAGCAGGGTCAGCTCAGTTGGTGCTTAGTCAACCTGCCTCTGAAAAACATTCCAACTTAGGTCCTTCTGCTGACTGGCAAGTGGGATGAGACGAGGGATGGGATCAAAGGCAGCAGGGAGCGAGTGGATGAAGGTAAATGTAAGTGACCCTCAGTAGGGAGAAAGAATCACTTATAACCTCCTCTTTCCCACTCATTCCCTGGCTGGGCTCCTCCAGGATCCTTCCCTGACCCAGCCTGGGCAGCTGCAGAGGGAGATTTTCTCTTCCCTTGCTTCCCAACCCTCAATAATTCCACGGGAGATAACAGGGATGACTTATCCCAGGGGTGAGTCCATCACCTTCAGCGGACTCATTTGCAGAGACAAGGACCTGCCTGAGCTGGGGGCCAGCACCTTGGGTGGGGAGGTTTGAAGGAGAGTTAAATCCTTACGAAACCATCCTAAACGTGGGTCTTCAACCTCCCGGACTCCCCGCAACCCCTCCCAGGCTTTCCAGCAGCCATGCATTTGCACCCAGAAGCCAAAGGTTGGCTTCTCCTAATGACCTTCCCCAGGCTCCTCACAAGCTGCTCACCCAATCTCGGCGGCATCATCCGAAAGAAATAAGTGGAGGAGCGCGTTACAGAGTGCAACCGGGAATGTTAAGGGCTTGCAGCGGGCATAATGAAAGCAAAACATCCTTTGACAGTTTATTTAGGCCAGGCTCTCTGCTCTGCCACATCCAGTTTGTATCACCTCAGCAGCCAAATTCTTCCGTTTTCTGTTCTTTTCTTTCTCCCCAGTTCCACCCCCCCCCGCCCCAACCCTCCCCTTGGGTCAGCCGAAATTAAAAGGGAGATCCTGAGCTACTTCCACGCCAATCCTGCTCCCGACACGTAGCAGCGACGCTGGGAATACGCTGAAATCTGGGTTAATGGTGCATCGGAGCTGGAAACCCAGCCCTGTGCCGTGGGACACGCCGAGCCCCAGGGCTACCAGCCTCTGCTTTCCCGGAGCAAGCTTTTGGGAGCCCGGTGGCCAGCATGAACCCGGCTGCCTCTGCTCTCTGCATGGGCACCAAAGCTCAGCAGTAACTGGATTCACCGGGAGCTCATCTCCCCGAGGATGGAGGAGCAGCACAATTTTTGCCGGAGCCAAGAGCTGATAATACTCCGCGGAGCTGTCTGCTTCGCAAAGACATACTGTGCACGTAATTATAACCAAAAGCACAAGTGTATATATATATATATATTTATATATATACATGCTCAAACACGCACAGCCATACATTCCCTTTGCAAAGTCCAGATGATCCTACAGCTGTATTTTAATATTTCAATACCAGGGTCAGAGAGAATCTCACCGTCTCCCCCTTATCTTCCCTCCGCATACCAGCACTGTCAATGCCATCGGCAATTTTACATGTAAATGAGCCCATCCATCACTCCCTGCTCTGTAGCGCCTCACTTCCAAGACTACCATGGAGTTACACCATTAAATCTCCTGGCTTTACAATATACATCATGACATATTTGACATCAATCAGCTGTGTCAGTCCGCTCACTGTAAACCATAAACATGCTCTGCATTCCAGCTCCGTGCACAGTGATTAAAACCTTCTCAGCTTGGCTTCCTGATTACGGTGATAAATGATGATGCCTTCCCCTTCTGACTCAACACTCGCCCGTCCTCCCCTCATCACCCCCACCCAGGCCAGCTCTTCCCGAGTTATCCATGGGCAGTGCTCACCCCCCCACACAGCTCTCAGGTCTTTCCCATCTACCATTTCTTGGCCATCATCTCATCCATCCATTCACCTCTCTACTGGCATGTGCGTTCCTCCTGCAGCTCCACCTGCCCCTACGTCCTTCAAAGTAGCCCCTGGCACAGCTTGGACCATCTCTGGAGTTTGGGTATCAACAGAAGAGGGTATCATCAGAAGAGACATTCTTGGGAATGACTATGACCTGGATGGATGTTCAAGACCAGGTTGGACGGGGCTTTGAGCAATCTGGTCTAGTGGGAGGTGTCCCTGTCCAGGGCAGGGGGTTGGAACGAGATGATCTTCAAGGTCCCTTCCAATTCAAACCATTCAGTGATTCTATGATGCAGGTGGGTCAACATGGTTACCCAAAGTCAGTCTTCGCTTGCACAGATGTCCTGGTTTATTTTAGTGGCCTGCCCAGCCCAAACCATGACATCAACCAACACCCGACAGACTTGCACATGTAGTCATCTTTATGTGCATTCAATGTGCCAACTGACTTTGGTCAGACATGCCATAATCCTGCTTCACGCAGCATTGTGCTTTGAGGCACCTAAAAAAAAAAAACCCCGTCTCAATTGTCAAAACGACTGATCCCTCCTTAATCCCATTTGCTTCCCGAAGAGCAAGTGACACTGTGTGATTCCCGATGACTTTAAGTATCGGGTCTATCGAGCCAAGGACCAGGCCTCAAACCATAAATGCAAGTTAGAGGGGTTGACTTCAGGCTACTGAAATTTTGGCCGCCTTCTTAATTTTCATCCTTCTACACAGTGAAACTCAGAAAGAAGAATTTAGTTGGGCAAGTCCAGACTTTAGCGTCTGTTCTGGGGACTTATTTTTCATCAATCTGCCTCAAACTGCAGAAACTCAATATTTCCACATCATGTTTTGTATCACGTACACACACGCTTGGTTGTTTGCCATCAGAAAACGACGCTTTTCAGAACAACTTGCCCAAGATTGAAACTATTTCGGAAGATGTGATCACATCACTAAAAAAAAACCAAACTTGAGCAAAATCACGCCACCACCAAAGACGACGTTTTCAGATGGGTTCCTCCGAGGTTCAAAAATTGAGCTGTATGTGAAAAAAACTCACAAGTGAATGCAAGAAGTCACAAACAAAGAGATCATTACAGCTTGCAGCCAACTTATCTTGCTAGAATTTCTTTCAGCCTCTAATTATCGCTGTTTCTTGCACCAGAGAAGCCACAACTCATTGCCATTATGCCCTCCTTCTGCATATCCCTGTGAGAGTCAGGAACAGAAGCCTCATTAGGACTTGCAGTACCTAAAATAGATTCCTATGGCTTGTACCACCACTTGGGACCTTTCCAGCTGGTCTTCCAGCCTCCACGTCACCTTCTGGGCACCTGAAGATAGAAGAGGCTCGAGGGCTGTCTCAGAGATGATGTTGTTCCCATCTAGTACCTTGTAAACCACCTGAGATGAGGCACGGAAATCGTGGGGGAAACCAGACAGGGAAAAAGTTAGCAGCTCGCTTTCATTCTTGGGACATCCACAGAGAAATGATCCCTCCTTCACCGGAAGATGAATGGGCAGCCGTACAGGTTATGAGGGAGGTTTTATTGCAGATCAATAAATCTGTGTCAGAGACCCCATCTGGAGGGAGTTTTAATTTAAAGAAAAGAGTGATGAATGCCCAAAGACAATAAATCAAAAAGTTGTGAAACCCCATCGGCATTAACCTTCTATCGATGCAAACACGGGCTTTGGGGCAGGTGTGGGGACAAGAGTTTTCCGGCCCCATGGACCTGGAAATCAGGGCCATGCGACACAGGAGCATCCACAGGGATCAAGGAGGCAAAAGAAAGCCAGGATTTATTACTGTGGTGCTATCAGAGATCAGCGGGTGTCACTAGGGGAGATAGCTCTCTCAGATCCAAATCGGAGAGAAAGCTGGAAAAAATAAAGCAGGGAGAGTTCACGGCAACAAACTTGAGACGGGACTGACAGCGAGAGGGGAATATCAGAGATTATCTCAAATCTCTCTGCTCGAAACACAAGGGGAAAAAAAAAATCCTTCCTCCCAAAGCCCTCTTTTTCATCATGTGGCTTTCCCCGTCTGACAGGCACCGGCTCAGCTCCAAAACAGAAGTCAACAGCAGCTCCCATTGCAAAGGCAACGGTGCAGCTCCAGCTCAGACACGAGGACACATCCCTAACACAAACCCGGTCAAAGACGATGGCGAGGGAGGCTGTATTAATGCCAGGAACCTTCAGAGAGACGTTCTGGAGAAAGCCCCAGGTCCACAGATGAGGATTTCCCAGTGTAAGCACACCTCTGCTGGAGGTCAGACCTGGACAACTTGGATTTGCTCATCACAGAGGCTAAGGTCCCCTCTTACGCTAATTTAAGATAAAATCAAGAGCCTGCAGCCCATTTCTCACACATCTGCACCCACCACCCCCTCGTCTGAGCCCGTCTGCCAGTTGCAACACCCCCAGTCCAGCCTTGCATCATGCCAAACTGGAGATGCAAGAGGAGAGACTCTCAACGTTGATGTTTCCACATCGCAACGAGCTCGGTGGTTGCCAAAAGGACGGCGGGTAATTGCCCACATCACCTTCCAACAGTCCCTTCCCCTGGTCCCATGGGATAAAGCATCACCACATTTACCGGAGCTGGAGAACACGCTTATTACCCACACTAAGAAAATCCACTTCAAGGAAAAGCGAGAATCATTGTATCTGGGTGACTGCGGTTATTTTGGGGGTGATCAGTGATTTGGGGTGCTCTTAAGACAATTTATGGAGATGTGATTTCTCCCAGAGCGGGTGCTGGGAGAGGACCAGACACATATCTCCCCGACTGAGAGGTTTCCGAACATCTTAAACACCAGTTGCTTTTAAGTTTGGGAAAGCTGCACTTTTTCTAAATTCCTGAGCCATGCTATTAATCTTATCTTCCATTAGGAAAACAAGAGCTTTTTAAAAATCCAATTTACTTTTCACCATATACACTTCAGGTTAACTTTATTTTTCACGTTACTCAGCTTGAACTAAGCAATAATCATTTCCAGATTAATGATGATAATTTCAAACACTTTTCAGAGCAGACATCTTAATATCCTCCCTGACCAGCGGAGAATTTCCTGTTCTACAACGAGATTACATTTAGTAAGATTAAACGCGGTTCTGTTTTGCTGGCGGCGGTGGTGATAGGGACTTCGTGAAAGACTCTCAGCAGCACTCTCCATCCAGGACATGCTCAGGAATGCAAAAACCATGGTGGGTGGGTTTTTTTTTTTTTTCTTCCCCCTCAAAAATAAATGCAATTAATTCTAAAAGGCACACTCCAAGCCCTAGAAACAACCACCCTGCTGGAAAAATACAGTCCTGTCCTACACTGTGCTCTGACACTGGCCTCAAATGCCACTTTTGATCCCCAATTCCATTAATTTAAGCATCTAAAAAAGTGTTGTCCTACTAAAAATGCTTGTTGGCTCCCCAGGTTGCAGGCTGTTGGAGCAAGGAAAAGACTCAGCAGGTTTAGATTTCAGATGTATTTTACAGAGATGGGTAAGTGCCATCAGCAAAGGGGAAACTGAGGCCAAGGGAGGTGATGCTACTGCTTAATTGATGCTTAAATTGAAAACACAAATTACATCTCAGAGGATCTAGTCAAGCCAACTGAAAGGGTGTCCTCCCAGGGGGCTGGAGGGGGTGAGATTAGAAAAATCCCGCTACTCTATTCAGCCCCACTTCTAACAAATTCAGTCTCCTTTAAAAAAAGACAAATACTATAATATGAGAGGATATTTCACATCGGCTCTCAAGGGCTTTTTACTGGCTTTGAGCCACCAAAAGAAGAGACAAAGCACAGCAGGCACTCCAGCAGCAAAAGGCAAGCTGACGAGTTGATGGAAAACAGGGACCAGTTTAGATGCACAGACGATGCTCCCGCGATTCAGGAGCTGACGAGGGAAGGAAACCAAAGGGAGGTATAGAAAAGAGGCGAAAAAAGCAATGAGGAAAACATGAAAAAGCTCCCTGCATTAAAATTACACTCCATTGCTGCTGGTTCTCCCCTGCACCCCAGCTCAGACCTCCCTGGGAGACCTCAACCACAGCCACGGGCGAAACCCTGCCTGCAAGGTCAGGCCAAAGCACACGTTTCTGCACTCCACCACGAGCCCCTTTCAGGCACGGGGAAGGAAAACCGGTCAGGAATTCACAAACCTTCACTAACGACTTGTGCATCACCCATAATTCACTGAGCTGGTAACGCTTCCCGGCCCCCGAGGTCCAAGCCCAACTTTTAAAGGTAGTGATGTTTCCCCCAGCAAGAGCTCAAAATGCCTGGAGCCATTCAGAACAGGGCTGCTTAGAAAAATAAATAGATTAAATTAAAAAAAAATCCAAATCTTTCACTCAGAACGCGCAATATATTAAGGATGGAGAAAGGCAGAACTACATCATTTGAGTCCATTTCTGCAGCAAATGTCTAATTAGAGGCTGCCTTTCCAAAGAAAAAAGAAAAATTAAGTGGGATAGGAAAGACCTGAGGAACTCCCAACTGCAGGATAGGGATAGGAAACCAAAAATGCCCCACCAGCATTGGCCGGACAGATGGAGAAACCCCAGACCCACAGAAGTCTGGGGATATGGTGTGGTTTGGCTCGGGGCTCTCCTTTGGAAGCCAGAAATGGGCTCTGTGGGGAGATGTGCAATGCTGCTGGTGACTTCCAGGCAAACCCACTGCAATTGCCAGAGATATTGTCACTTTTTTCCCCACCCCTTTGACCCATGACCCTTTTTATATATTTATTTTATTTGCCTTTCCCTAAAGGACACTTGTTCCCATCACAAGCCCTTTTGTCACCTTTTAATTGAGGCTCCTTCAGGCCCTGGATTTCTCCCAGAGCCCAAAATCTCCTCTCAGGGTGGGGAAAAAAGGAAGTGTGGGTTATTTTTTTTCCCTCCTGCTCAAACCTGAAGCCTTTGACAGAGAAAGGCGAGCCAGAGCGAATATTAGCGCATCAGCTTTTTGGGTCACCATTAAAAAGGATCATGTGAAAGGAGGTCAGATAAATATTTAACATGGTTATTAATATCTGCTCCTAATTTCATTCCTCCTCCTCCCCCCCCCCCCGCTTCCCCGGCTCCTCCCTTTACTCTTCATCTTTTCATTTTACCCGCTTGATCCCTTTTAAGAAGGTCAGTGGGGATCATAGGAGGGCGCTGGCTGGGAAAGGGGGGGCAGAAAGAGATAGCTGTGACCTTCCTCCTGGGGGCCACGGCCCGAATTAGGCTGTTTGCCTGTGATGGATGCCGAGGCATTAACGATACCCTTGGGTTTCTCCTCCCAAGTGCACGGCAGCGTTCAGCCCCACCATGGATTGCTGAGTACATGTGGGGCTTAGTGGTGCAAAACAGTGGTGGTAACACACCTTTGTGGGTGCACGACCCCACGCAAGGGTGCAGAATGGCCGGCAGATCCCCCGGAGAAAAGAGGGAGAACGTTATTCCAGCGAAAAAGGGGTATCCACATGGCTCAAAAGAGCTCACTGGTGCTTCCACACCAGCAGGAAAACAAAGCAGCCGCCCCAAACCATCTCTTTTCCCCCACAGCCAGCTCTGTTTATGCAACACCGAACTCACAAGTGATGGGCTTTTCCCTGATTTTTCCATGGGGTCCCACTTTCCTCCTTCCCGAGCCACCTCTGCAGATCTGAGCTGCTGGGACCCGCTGCTGCTGGCAGACACTAACACTGATTTACTCACTGCCTTCGCCGATTTGGGAGCTTGGCAGCTGCATATCATGCCTTTTTCTTTTCTTTTTTTTTTTTTTTAAAAGCCTTATTTACAGATTTCACCACGCACACCTGTAGGCTACGCTCCTCCACGTTTTACTTGCTGTCCTACACTGCCATCATTTCTTCAAACGATATTCCTCCAGCAAGAAAAGAGGAGCACTTCGTCCCATTTTCCTACACAAATGGCCCAAGAGCTTTGGGGTCTTCTGGCCATGGCACCTGCACCCCATCCCTCCCTGGAAGAGGATGCCAACAGCTCTTTATCGCCTCCGTATACCCAAAAACTCATTTTTCCTGGTGTCTGTGCCCTGCTCGCTGCCTGGGAAAATTTACGGCTCCGTCGAGGAGCGTGGCATGACTTAGGGCCAGGTCTGCTTAAAAATAAAAAGGATCCCAACTTGAGCGGATGTAAGTCATCCTGCGCCGCGGCGAAGACAACAGCCAGATAAAGAATTTTAAAAAAAGGTTGGAGAAAGAAACTCGCTTCTCTTGTTTGGGTCTTCAAGAGAGTGGGCACCCAAGGGCTTAAAGGGAAAAAGCCACCGCTCTGGGAGATGGGGGATCCCTTCTCCATCGTTGAACCCTCGAAGAGACATCCCATGCCCAGAAATTCCACCTCATCCTTTTGCTTTGCCCAGAACACCCTGAGCGACCAGCAGGAGGGTCGAGGAGCTGAATGAACATCAGGGCAGGCGTTAATTACCCCTCTTGGCTCATCCCCATCCCAAAATCAGGCTTCAACAACGGGTCCTCAACGCTCGGCTGGCTCCAGGCCTTATTTATTTTACACTGTTCCAACCCACTCCCGAGACAAAATTATTCACCTCCTCCTCAGCCTTTCTCTGGGGCTTCTCGTGACAGTGTTAAATGCTTCGCCGACATCCGCGCATCCATCTTCGCATCCCTCCCTCAGTTTCAAGTATTTTCCCAGTTTTACAGCCGGGAGCGGAGCCCCAGGGCCCCGGTTGCTCAGTCTCCCCAAGTAACCTTTGCCAGCAGGAAAAGGAGGAAAGGGGGAGTGAAAAAGAAAAAAAACCAAAAAAAACCACCAAAAAGAGCACCAAAACCCAACTGAGCATCCAGGGGGGATGAGGATGACCTTCAGGCGGGGGTAAAGTAAACACTTCAGACCCACAGCATCTGAAGCGCGGGGCGGGATATTGGATATTTACATATTCAGGCATCTAAATTAAGAAGCCGGTCTCCCTCGGCAAAGATGCTCGTGAACAAGCTGCTTCTCCAGGAGGTCACCCAAGGACAAGGCTGCTCTGCTACGGGACGAGGAGCTCTGCCCGGAGAAGCCCCCCTCGCCGCTTTGCAGGAGGGCTCCGAGGGACCAGGAGAGGGGGGACACCCTGGGGGGGGACGGCACCCCGAGGGACCCCACACCTCCTCAGAGGTCCAGCCCCAGCAAGCGGGACATCTCCTGGGCTATCCCTTGCTTCTCCTCACTTGGTTGACACCGGAGAAGGAGGGCAGCACCCAAGAGCCCTTGCACCCCACTTCCATCCAACCCTTGGTCCCACTTCCGAAACCAGCCCTTAAGATCTCATTCGCAGCCTTTTTCTCCCTCCGAACCATCCTTTTCTCCCTCCACACCTCCCTTCTCTCCCCCCCACACCCCCCCCTTCTTCTTTTTTCACTATACAAAAGGTCTGCTGCTAAGCAGGGGTTGCCATGATAACAAGACAACCCCTCGGCTGCATCGGGTGGGGAAATGCACCCACGTACAATGCCATCCTCTTCTCCCAAAATAAATAAATAAGGAGGGGAAAAAAAAAAAAAAGAAGAAGAAGAAGAAGGAAAAAAAAAGATAGATGCTTAGTGTCACTTGAGAGGAGCGGGGAGCAGAAATTATGGCAATTTCCTGTAACTGGAATCAAATGCCCAACTTGCTGCTCGCAGCAGGCACTGCCATTAATTCAAACACTTGTGCGAGCGCCGGGCTTCCATTAAAGGGGCCAATTTTGAGTCCATTTCCCTGATAAACAGACAGCGGCGAGGCTCCTAAATTGGGGCTTGATAGATTTGATTAGGGCAGAGTTTGCACAGGTTGTGATTTTGGCGAGGAAAAGTGCCGTTTGATGCGCGAGGGGGAAAAAAAAATTGCACTCGAAACCCTCCCGCGCTGGCGAAGGGTGGGAGATGCCTCACATCCCGGCACCATCCCAATCATCCCTGGCGGGTATCGCCCAGCGGCAACACATTGGGGGAATTGGAGGGATTAGCCGCTGTAAAAACAAAAATATTATTTAAACAAGGCATAACGAAGTCCAGTTATCTCCCGCGGGCTGCGGCAGGGATTGGCAGAGCTTTCCCCAGCCCCACTTAGGGACAACTGAGCTGCGAGGGAGCTCTGCTACCCAGGATTTTCATTCCTGAGGTTTTCGCCCTAAGATTTCCAGCTGGAGGATGGATTCCTGCACAGCACGGGGAATCTGGGGGCTGGGGGCTCCTGGTCTGAAGGTGCAACCCATCCAGGGTGCTCTCAGAGTTACCACGGATGGATGGATGGATGGATGGATGGATGGAGGACTCCAAGCAGCAGCACAGCATTATCTCTCAGTCCTACATCTTTAGTCTTAAGAAGGAAGAGCTGGGGGAAGGTGGCATCGCTTTTTCCGCCCTGTCCCAACCCACGCCAGCATCTCGCCAGCCCTCCCCGAAAATCAGGACTACAGCCTGCTGGCCCTGGGACAGGGATATCTGGGGACAGATGGCTTCATCTCTGCTCCCCATCCCAAAGCAAGCTGCCAGGCTGCCACTCCTCCGGGCTGTAACCCCCCCCCAAGATGGGGAGCAGAATGGGGAGCAGAATTCCCACTGCAAAGGATGAATATTCATTTCGGCATTAAGCCCCCTATCAGGACTTCCAGGCAGGTGGTATTAAGACTGGATCTCCAGAGAGTTTTGTTTTATTCTCGGGAAGCGGAGCCCTGACTCTGAGACACAATAACTCAACTTCAGGAAAGCTAATTCGCTCTGCCGGGGAATCCGAAGTGCGGCAGAAAGGCGACAGCGAAATGACAGCCCGGCAACACCTCTCCTGGCTCTCCTCGCCCGTGCTCGGACGCTAAAGGAAAAGGAAATAATCCACATTGTGCTGGGACCGAGCGCCGTGGTGGCATTTACCAAGGTACTTTGTGACTCCTGGCCATCCTGCGGGGCTGTGGCACCCTCCGGAGGATGACGGTTCCTCCAGGGACAGGCG
The DNA here is from genome assembly GCA_003697955.1 of Calidris pygmaea. NCBI lineage: Eukaryota > Metazoa > Chordata > Aves > Charadriiformes > Scolopacidae > Calidris > Calidris pygmaea. Next base: position 55,095 of record QJSC01017207.1, read on the forward strand.
GGTTTTGGAGGTGACCCAAAGGGGGGAACAAAGTCTTTCCGGGCATCCGGGACACCCGAGCGAGAAACAAAACCCCTTTGCAGGCACGTGCCAGGCTCCCAAGTGCGAGAGCCTAATGAAAACATTTGCAATTACAATGATAATATTATGATTTTAAAAAGGAATTCGATTCCGCTGACCTAAATATTAACAGCGCGGCAAGAGGCGGCTACGAGGGCTTCTCAAAATTAGATGTCACAGCTCCTTCCCATGGATTTACGGATGGAGCGATGCCGCAGTGACCTACACCAGCCCTCGCCCCCACCCCTGCCTCAGTTTCCCCACCTTTACAAAAGGGAGAAAAAAGGTGAAAATGGAAGAGAGCACGAAATATCTTTCCTCTTCATAAAAAAAAAAAAAGAAAAAACTAAAAAAAAAAAAAGGAAATCATCACAGAAAGATGTTTCTCTCTTCTGAAATTGCAGGGTATTAAACTCCTGAGCAGTTGTGACAGGTGCTATAACAGCAGCATTCATTATCAGTTTTGTTCTGTTTAATGCTCCTCGCTCACGTGCTCCTCCCCAGAGCCCGGCTCCCTCCTCCTCAGCCATCACCGCGCCGAGTTTGATGCCTCTGAACCCCGTAATTGGGATCACGGCATCCCCAAGGACGCGGAGCCCAATGCCCCGTCCTGCCACTCCCTCTTCGGCCACCAGGTCACTCCCTCTTGCCTTCCAGACCACCTTCTTGCTCCACAGTCATAGAATGGTTTGGGTTGGAAGGGACCTTAAAGATCATCTAGTTCTAACCACTCTGCCACGGGCAGGGACACCTCCCAGGAGACCAGGTCCACCTCCCAGGAGACCAGGTCCACCTTCCTCAAGGGCTTTGGGGCACCTCACCCCTTTTTTGGCATCAACACCTCGCTCCATCCATCTACCCCACCACAGGAGACCAAGCTGTCGTGGATCAGCTCTATATATGAACCCTCAAAGCCTTGATAGACCAGGCCCACCTTCCACGAGACCAGGTCCACCTTCCTCAAGGGCTTTGGGGCACCTCACCCCATTTTTTGGCATCAACACCTCGCTCCATCCGTCTACCCCACCGCAGGAGACCAAGCTGTCGTGGATCAGCTCTATATATGAACCCTCAAAGCCTTGCTCCCCTCCCCATCACCCATCTCCCTACAACCCACCTGCTGGAAGACCACCCACCACCCAAACCACAACACAACTGCAGGAGGTGATTATTTTTTTTTAGGGGGACGGGAAGCGGTTTGTCCACCTCTAACCTTGAGTTTTTAATAAAATAACAGGTGGAACTCTTCGGGACTGCAGGGAAATGTCAGAAAAGTTAAGCGATTTCCCATAGATCTCTGGAAAAACACAGCTTTCCTCGCGTTGCCCATTTGCATGGATGAAGGCAGGCATAAAACACCACCTCCTTCAGCCCGTGCGCGGATATAAATGAGCACAAGGTCTGCCGACGCTCCCTGCATTCAAGTACCTGGTTGCTGAAGATCACGGCCCCTATTTATCAACAGATATGAAGCTTTTCCTGCTCAAGACACTGCCTTCCCCACGCCGGGCAACTCACGGGGTGATGGAAAAGCAGCTCGGTCTCTGCTGGGGAGGAGGTTAATTATAGCTACATCATCACACCGCGGACACGCCGCAGCCGGGGTCTGATGAGAAACCTCTTCCCTTCCCTTCGGACCGTAAAGATGAACATATTTAATCCCTCCTGTGCTACTCGCCGAGCCCCGCGAGCCCGAGAAGATTCATGGTTGGTTTCTTCCAGCCGCTGCTCTTCCTGTTAACGATGCCCTTCCTGCTAATATATGCCGGATGGGATTCGCATTAGTCAGAAAGGGGCACCATAAAACGCCATACGGAAGAGCAGAGGAGCATGAAGGCAATAAAACACCTGGGAGAAGCCCTGCCACCCGAGAAACAAGCCTTGGGCCCCCAAACCAGGCTCTGCCCCCCCTGCCGAGCCACCCCACCGCCAGCAGAAACTCTCTTAGCCCTGGATTTTTCAGGAGTTTTATACCCCCTGCTCAGCGAGGACTTCCCAGGGCTCCAGAGCCAAGAGGCTGCAGCAGGTACCAGGTGATGATACAGGAGGAAAGTCCAAGCATCACCCGGGGGGTTGTCCTGGGGGGGTCTCTCCTCCCTCTTCCCCACCCAGAGCAAAAGCAGAGGGTGAAATAAATTCGCCCCTTTCCTGCTTCTAAAAATATAATCACAAGCCGAGGGGGGGGGGGCTGGAGGAAAAGCCAAGGGGTTTGCAGTGAGCATGGCCAGAGGGACACTGAAGGTGTAGGTGAGACATAAGGCTGTGTCCCCAGCCCAGCGGGGGACAGCCCAGAAAGCCACGGAAGTAAGAAATTCCCTTTCTCTGCTCAGATGGTAACAGCGAGAAAAATAACATGCCTTCCCCCCCAAAACAAGTGGGGGGAAAAAAAAAAAAGAGAGCAAGAGGAATCAAGAGGAACCTTTCAAAAGGTGCATCGTTTCTTTCCAATTTTTAAATGGCAGCATATCAAAACAGCCCATAAAAAATGAATCTGAGTGTGTTTTGTAAATAATAGATTAGCCAGAAGCGATCCTTCACTAAAAAGACTGGTGCCAAGTTGCCATTCCAGCAGCGTTCCAGCGGAGCACGCCGGGCAGGAGGTCACAGCAGTCATAACAGTGTGTTCTCTCTGTATTATTATTATTCGGATGCAGAAATAATACCAGTGCTCTAACACAAGGCCGGCGCGTGGGGGAAAGAGAAGGTGGGCGGTGGAGGGGACGGGAAGGAGCAAGGACGGGGCTAAAAATTGCTTTTATTCCCTTTATCTTGCCCTGACTAACTGTAGGTGCATGTCGTACGCAGCTGGGTGGGAAAGAAATCACTCCTCTGCCCTCCCCCCTGGGGTCCCTCTCTGAATAATCCACGATATTCCTGGAAAATCAAGGTCTTTTGACTGAACGGGAGTGAAACCAGCGCTCGAAGCACATAGCCTTGGGCATGAAGCCGGGCAAACGGCCGTATCTCTGGGTCGTGAGGGATCCGGGGGGTGAAGGAACTGATGCTCCACCCGAGCAGAGCAGCACCTACATGACCCTCTGCATCCGGGGCTTTATTCCCCTGTTTTCTGCAGGTGCCGGAGGAGGGAAGACCAAAAAGGTTAATGTTAAGGCACTTCATGCCAAAAGGGGCCCTGAAAAACAACAACAACAACAACAACAAAAGCTATATTTGGGTTTTCTGTGAATTTCCAAGGAGCTTTTATTTCTCCTCCTTTGTTTGGCAATTCCCTTCCAACACCAGGAGCGAGATTGGCCAATTATCATAATTGGGTCACCCCTAAAGACTGTGATAGACACCCAGGGCAACCTACCAGAGAGAATGTGACTTATGGCTCATTATTAGCTGGAGCTTGACAGGTTATTTCAGTAACAGGCAGAAAAAGCCATCAAGAGCAGAGGCACTGGGGAAAACCCGGGGGCCGTGCTCGGCTGGAGAGTTGGCTCCGCCGCTGCAAAGCCCAGCAATGTCACCTCCGGGCACTTGATTTCAGCCACGGGGACGTCGTGTGGCCCGTGGAGGGGTAGGTTTGGAAGCATCCAAGCTGCAAATATATAGGCACAGTCCTTGCTATCCATAGGATGGAGGTCACACCTTCAGCTTGGAAAAGCCGCGACTCAAAAATCAGCCCAAGGTCCCCAACGCCATAATGCTCAGGTTCATCCCAACCTCTGTTTCACCTTATTTTTCGGAGCTCTTGGAATACTAGAAGGTCGGCTGCTGGGTTTTGGGATGGCTTGGGGAGAATGCCTACTAGATGCTGGTCATGGCCCATCTCCGGCCTTCCTATTTTTGAGTTGAAAAGCTCAAGAATCAAGTGTTTATCTCCAGCCTACGTGGCGCGTGGTGAAAGCCCAATTGCTTTTATAACCAATGGTTCATAGGAGGAAAAGGAGTAAAAAGCCAATTTCTTACTGAACTCCTAGAGAAATCCTTCAAAAAGCCCAATCCCAAATCCCAGTCTGCCCCTCCTGGGCTGCAGCATCTCTCACCCCAGCATCTCCCGCCCCCCCAGCATCGAGCCTGGACCACCAGGAGGATTTTTCTTCTCCCCATCCCTTCCCCATTCCTCCATCCCCTCTATCAACACTCATCAAACCCATCTCTATCCAAACCATGCCCAAAGACATGTTCCGATGAGGAACATGTCTTTCTCTCCCCCCCAGGCTGCTGAAGGACTGTGGAATCAGGACGGAACAGGTGTTTTAAGGACTTCATAAATCCGTGAGAATAAAAAAAAATAACACCAAAAAACCACCCACCCAGCACTTTCTAACAAACCCCCATGCTGACGGACCTGTGTATCAGAAACAAATGCAACCACCCACAGAAACCTCCCGATAAATCTCCTCCGCGTTATACTCTCTATATATAATATATATATGAGCGTGTGTATATATATATTCTATATATATATGTGTGCGCATATAGGAATACTCATGTGTTAAAAAAAAAATAAAATTGCCAAATTTAGAGCATTATGACTAAAAAAGAAAATCTTCCTGCCTCTCTCCCACCTCTTCCCAGGCTTCCTTCGCTCCCATTAATCTGACCAGCTCCCCCACCGCTCGCCTTTCCCTCTGTCCCCTCCCTCCCACGGCTCTTGTCACTCCCCCAGTCCCCCCCCACCGCTATCATTCTCCCCCAGTAACTCCTCACCAAAATCCAATGAGGTTTTCTAATTAGACTAATTAATTTTCTGCCCAAGTTAATAAGACTGTCTGCAGTTCAGAAATAATTGGACTTCCCGAACACCAATATGTGTGTGTCCCCCCCGCCCTTCTCCCTCCGCAGCAAGTGGCGAACGGGCTCCTTAATAATTCAAAAAAAACCAGCCTCTGTTTTTTCCACTGATGGTTTTGCATTTCGAGAGTTATTTAGTTTTTCCATTAAGGCTCTGAACACCAGCCTTCCCCTGCCCGGGGAGACGAGGGATGCTCTGGTGTGCGGGGGATCCCTTCCAAGAGGCAGTAAATCCCTGCAAGGTGCCAGCACACACCTCTCCTCCCATCCTACCGATGACCAGCATCCTGCTAGATTAATTTTCCCCACTTTTTTTTTTCTTTTTTTGCATTTTTTTTTTTTTTTGCAGACTCTTCTGGAGTTAGGACCAATTTTGGCACCTGGTACCATAAAAGGACATTTTGCTGTCATGAAACTCCCCGTTACAGCCCCCAGCTATGGCTTTGCTAGAGATAAGACCTCGCAACACATTCAAATACCACCCGATGTTGCCTTTCAGCACCCTGGGACAGACTGTTTGTCCTTGGGGACAACATGGTGATGTCCCAGTGCACAAAACCTGCAGCCCTTTGGTTGCCCAAAGCCTGAATTTCCATCCCGGCTCCGCACGTCATCGCTAAACCTGGACAAGCTCTTTTTTGGGAATCTATTGATGGGAATCTATTGATGGGAAAGGATTCAAGAGCATCGCCAGGAGCAGCCCATGCAGCTCTCCCTCCCTAAGCCAAGGTGCTGGAGCTTCAAGGGGACCACACGGTTACGGGGGAGCATCCCACAGCCTTGAGCCCGAGCAGACAAACATAGGCTGAAGCTCAGAGGTCAGACAGAACAAGTGCTTCCCATTTAGCAGCCAAAACTAAATACTGAAGCAGGTCACGGAGGGGAAAAGAAAAAAAAAGCAGAATTGTGACACCAAAGGAAAAAAAATAATCTCTCAGTTTTAAAAGCGCTAATGGAGCAGGCAATTCAGCAACCTTCACCTGAAAGCATCCAAACACTTCGGCTTTATAAAAGAAAATGGTTTAGCGACAATGAAGTTCAACGTTTCAATGAAAAGGGCCTGTCAAGGTTTGGAGGAGGGTGAATCAGGCCATCAGAAGAGGCATATTCACACCAACTCTGACTCATGGCCAAGGCAGAGGAAAGCAAAAGCTTTCCTTATATTTTGGCAATACAACCCCCGGAATGAGGGATCCCAGCTCACCGGGCTCGGATGGGAGGGATGGAGGGAGGGAGGGAGGGAGGATTTCACCTCCTGGCATTCGCAGAGCATCTCCTCCGGGTGAAATTTGGGCTGGTGCTACCCAGAAGGTCAGACTAGATTAGAGCAACAAGCTCTCCTGGCCTTAATGCCCTGAAACGGGCGCCCTGCCTCTCGCTCCCCCCCTGCCCCGATAATCAAATAAAAGAAAGAAGATAAAATGCCAACCACAAACCAGAGATTTGCAGCTGGGGGATCTAATTCCAGGAGGCTGCAGGCCATCAAGAAAAAAAAAAAAGGGATCCATTAGCATCCACTTACCTGCCATGATGAAGTGACCGCGATAAAGTGCACAGGATTAAATAAATTTAAGTGAATCCCCTGACGGCATTTTTATGGGATTGAAAGAGGTTTTATCCACTCGCAACCTCTATCCTCGGAGGAAACTGATTCAATAAAAACTAAACCCACTTCATCTAGCAGGAAGGGAAAAAAAAAATACACAAAAACTCCGCAACGTTTACAGAGTCACTAAAGCAGTCAGGAAAAAAATTAAATATAAGGCAAATCCCTGAGTGGAAGAAATGTGTAGAATTCTGCTTCTATAACTGAGCCCCATTAGTTTAACTTCAAACTTTTAAGGCTCCTTCACTCCCCGGGGCAGGAGCAGAGTTGGTCCCTGCTGCTCCCACAGCATTTGGTGTGAGGGGGGACAAAACCCAGTATTTCCCAGCTTCTGCTCCATCTCCTGAGACTCCCTCCTCCATCCCTGCAGCTCAGCACCTAAATTGCCCCTGCCACCCCAACATAAAAGCAGCCTGGATATCTATAACTCCCTGCAACATCTCCGGGCCAGAAATACATCTCACCCCCTGCCCCATCTGCTGATGAGGACAGATGACACCAAGTTGGGTGGGAGTGTCGACCTGCTTGAGGGTAGGAAGGTTCTGCAGAGGATCCATGGGCCAAGGCCAGCTGTATGAGGTTCAACAAGGCCAAGTGCCAGGTCCTGCTCTTGGGTCACACCAACCCCATGGACATTCCAGGCTGGGGGAAGAGTGGCTGGCTCTGCCCCATGGAAAAGGACCTGGGGGTGTTGGTCAAAGCTGGCTGAGTATGAGCCAGCAGTGTGCCAGGGTGGCCAAGGTGGCCAACAGCATCTTGGTCTGTATCAGGAACAGTGTGGCCAGCAGGACTGGGGCAGTGACTGTCCCCCAGTTTGGACACTGGTGAGGCCCCACCTCGAGGGCTGTTTTCAGTTTTGGGCCCCTCACAACAAGAAGGACATTGAGGGGCTGGAGCAGGTCCGGAGAAGGGGAACGGAGCTGGTGAGGGGTCTGGAGGGTAAGACTTCCGAGGAAATGCTGAGGGAGCTGGGATTGTTCAGCCTGGAGAAGAGGAGGCTGAGGGGAGACCTTCTCGCTCTCTCCAACTCCCTGAAAGGAGGGTGTAGCCAGGGGGGGTCGGTCTCTTCTCCCAAGGAACAGGCGATGCGACAAGAGGAAACGGTCTCAAGTTGCGCCAGGGGAGGTTCAGGATGGATATTTGGAAAAAAATCTTCACCAAAAGGGTTATCAAGCCTTGGAAGAGGCTGCCCAGGGAAGTGGTGGAGTCACCATCCCTGGAGGTATTTAAGATCCGTGGAGACGTAGTGCTGAGGGACATGGGTCAGTGATGGTTTTTGTCAGTGTTGGGTTGATGATTGGACTCGATCTTAAAGGTCCCTTCCAACCTGGACAATTCTATCATTCTATCTACCTCCCGGCAGGGCTTTCACAAAGGCGTTCAGCTCCTCCTAACCACAGCCATCACCCATCTACCCAGCACCCCCAAATTTATCTGCCCCAAATGCAAGCCGCCATCTCTGAGCTAAAGGCTTCTCTCCAGCCCCCCTTAAATTATCCAAGGGGGTCAGAGCTACGGGACCGAGGGAAGGAAAATCTCCAGTCTTTAGGAGACCCAGCAACAAACTCCAAAAGCCCACCATGACAAAAAAAAAATCACGACGCCGAGAACGAAGCCATCTGACCCTCAAAGAGCAAGCGGTATCGACTCATATCAAGAGGAAGAAGAATAAAAATTAGAAGCTCCTCAGAACAAAGGCGTTTTTCTCTGATGTACATTCATGGGGGGGAAAAGCCATTTTAATTACTGATCAAAAATAAATGACTTGCCATTTACTAGGACTTTATTTTTTATTTTTATTTTTTCAAAATTACTTTGTAGAAGTACTTAAACTTATTAATATATTTATAAGGAAAGAAAACACCCATAAACACTCGGAATGCTGAGCCAACGAATTAATTAACATCAAATTACTAGTGGTTACTACAGCTTGATACTAAACATTGCTACCCTATTATGTGGAGGATGGACAAAAATCTCTTGCAGCTGTTAATTATTTCAATTATTAATTTTACTTAATAATTCATATCCCTTTCCCGACCCCCTGGAGTATACTCCGGTATCTACATTTCTTCCTCTCCTTCTCCATTTCGCCCTAACTCCACTTTCAGCGAGACAATCCATCACTCGGCAAGGTTACTGCCTTCAGGAGAGAGGGGTTGGGGTTGTTGTTTTTCCTATTATTTTATTTTATTTTTTATAATCGACAGTCATTTCCTCAGAGAAATACCCCCGGGTAAATACCTGCTCTAGAGAAATGATAATAAATCCTTAAAGGTGAACTTTGCTGCTTTTTCCCTTTATGTGCTCCCTTTAAAAAAAATAAATATATATTTATATGTCTTAAAAAAAAATTCTCGGAGAGCCCAAATTCTTAGTAGTACACACATGGAGAGTGAATTCGGAATAAATCCACTTTGAAGTCAAGTGGAGAGGACTTTTTTGTGTTAAAACACCTGGATTCTGGTTGTATCCCCCATCCCAATGCCTCTCTGTGCCCCCAGCATCTCCCAAGGCTGCGCTCGGTCCCCGGACCCTTCCCCACTGCCCAGTTCACCCACAGAGAAAGGGAAACCGAGGCACGACCCCAATTAAGATGATCCATTAATAAACTCAGACTCCCACCTCTTCCCATCACGTCTCACGACTGGTCCAAATGCCCTGCCCCCAGGCATTTCTCATTAGGTGAGCACAGCCCTTAAAATAGGAAGGGATTAAAAAAGACGCACTCACAGCCTTTTTACTATTTTTTTTTCCTCTTTTCTCCTGATTTTTAAGCCCTCTGCATCTGCCTTTTTGAGCTTTTGTGCTTAACCACCCTGAAAAGAGCCTTACTTCAAAGCAAAAAGGAAAACTGGGATTACAGCAGGACTCCCCAGGAGCTAGGGCGTCAGGAAAACCAGCTTGGCTCGGGAAAATCCATGAAAATACTGCTTGTGGAGAAAGCTTGCAAAGAATGGGGAGAAAAAAATAAAAAAAATAATAAATAGATATATATATGTGCACATATTCATGTATTATATATTTTTATATATGAATAAAATATAAATTATAATTTATTTATATATTTTATATATAAATAAAATATATATTTATATATTTTTCTGTAAAACAGCTTAATCCTACTAACACCTGTAGCATCTGGTGCCTGCTGTGGCTCAGGGATGTAGAAGAAACGGGCTCGATCCCCAGCAGAATCACAGGTGGTGCCACCAAACCGGCTTCTGCTGGTGGCTCCGCGCTTCTGCTCGCCCGAGTTTATCTGGAAATTGATTTCCAGATGAAAAAGGCGGCCGTTTAATGACAGAAAATAAACGGGGGGGATGGAGAAAGGGATGGAAAACACCCGCAGCCCCAGGGCATTTCTCGCCACCGAGGGGGATCAATATTGCTGACGGGGTTTTGAGTGGAAAGAGGAGGAATTTGGGGTTCACAGTGTGTCCCAAATTTGTTTCCAGATGGAGAACATTTAAGGGGAAGAAAGAGCTCAGACGCACGTGCCCACCCAATAAAAGCCCTCGATCTGTTAATCTCCTCCCTTGATCTAGAGGGTCGAGCTAAAAACGACGTTGGATGCTCCTCGCTGATCTCCGGAGGGCACATCAAGCAACAAATAAAGGGGAAAAAGCAGTCGGAGAGACCCCGCACGGTTCATAACGGCGCCAAAACAGACACATAGAAAAATAAACGCGGGGTTTGTGGGTTTGGGGGACGTTTCTGGGAGGGAGGGAGGGAGGGGGGAGAGAGGTCGCCGCGCAAACCAAATTTTTTCTCCTTAATTGATCTCTTGGATGTTGCGAATAATGAGATGGGATTATTCGATGGGCGGCCCGGCTGCCTTCTGCGTGTTCTTATTGCTCAATACAACACAGCTGGAGTGTCTGGAACGCTGCTGCTGAGCCCCAAAAGCGCCCTGCCTCTCCCCCGACCCACCTGGGGAAACTGAGGCAACAAAGACGGGAACACAACTTGCCCACGCTGTCCCCGTGACGCCGTTATGAAAAGAACCCCCGGACACTTTTTCCCCCATCGTAACTGCTGCTCAACCTCCCTCCCCGAGCGCCCATTTTTCCCCCATTCTCCCAGGGAACCGCGGTTCCTCGCGGGCTCCCGGCCCCTTCCTACACGGCAAGGGGGTCGGAAAACGGAGCACAAAAGCCCAGCGGCCCCGGAGGGAGCTCACGTGGTCCCTGCTTGGACCCAAACCTACAGGAAATCCTCCTTTTCCTCCAGTTGCCCCATTTTTTACTGTTTTGTTTTGTTTTTTTTTCTCCAAAGCAGAGAGCAGCGCGGGTCTTGTAGCATTACTCGCAGAATCACGGAATGGGTTGGGGTGGAAGAGACCTTGAAGACCATCTCATTCCAACCCCACACCTCCCACCAGCCCAGGTTGCTCCAAGCCCCCTCCAACCTGCCCTTGAACCCCTCCAGGGATGGGGCAGACACAGCTTCTCGGGGCAACCTGGGCCAGGCTCTCACCACCCTCACAGCAAACAAGTTCTTCCCCACATCTCATCTCCATCTCCCCTCTTTCAGGGTCAAACCCTTCCCCCTCCTCCTAGGGCTCCCCTCCCTGATCCAGAGTCCCTCCCCATCTCTCCTGGAGCCCCTTGAGGGACTGGAAGGGGCTGGAAGGTCTCCCTGGAGCCTTCTCTTCTCCAGGCTGAACCCCCCCAACTCTCTCAGCCTGTCCTCCAGCCCTCCCAACATCTCGGTGGCCTCCTCTGGCCCCACTCCAACAGGTCCACATCCTTCTGATGGTGGTGGCCCTAGAGTTTTCCACCCCCCCAAGCCCCAACCCTGCTCCCTAACAGGGGACCACATGCACGGTACCATCATCCAAACCCACGTTTTCAGCCCCGGCAAACAACAATCAGGTCCCACAGGGTTCCTCCAGAGGCACTTTCCTTTAAGGAGAGGACTGGGTTTTGTTAGCTGGGATTTCACACACACACACCACTTTTTTTTTTTCCCCTCTTAGGCCTGAACGGTTTAACGAGCGTCCTTTTGACCTAGGAAACTTAGTTTTAATTTTCATCACTTTATCCAGAGAACAATGTGTCCTGGGGGCATCTTTGAGCACAATGTACACTTTCATCATCAAAACAAATGCTAGAAATACCCATCTGCCATGTTATCAGAGCGTATTGGCTCACTGAGCCGGACACCGCTTAGGGGACCAGGGAGGCTTTTACTCTTCTCAAAGTCACGAGTGCTCCCTCTAAGCTCTTTAGCATTAGAGACTCCTGTGGAGACGGGTATTAGAAGCTCCATTTCTTCTATTTTTTTATTTATTTTTTTTTTCCCCTGGTCGGGAATGATGGGAGATGGAGCTTTCTTTGGAGATTTCTGCTCCCAGGGAGGAGATAAGAGTGGCAGATTCTCCTTTAGTTCATCCCCCTGGGTGTCTCGTAGGGTCCTCGGAAGCACCGTGCTCCCCGGTGGGAAGGATGGAGAAGCAAGTTGGACCCAAAATCAAGGACTCATCTCCGAGCTGAAGGTGACCCAGGGCGAGCAAGACTCCAGAAAGGCTCCACCTCAGCTTTCTGTCCCCCAAAAGGGGGCTGACGACTCTCCCTGATTGACTTTGATGGCCAAATATTTGCCTCTATCGCGCCTTTATTCTGCACTCCAGCCCCATAAGTAATCCAGCTGATGTCTCCCAGCACCATTTAACCCCCGTACCTCACCCAAGCTTTCCCAGTTCCCCCGCCAGCATCCACTTCAATGCCATGACCCCCAACTTTATAGGATTTGCCTCCTTTAAGTCCCTTCCCCAAAACCCACTTCTCCGAGGAGTTCTGCAAGCCACATCCTCCTCTCCGTCTCAGACCGGAATAATTTGGAATAAGTTATAATAATAGTAAACATAGTAAAAAACAACAACAAATCAAACATGCTTTGTTACTCCCCAGGCACACGCATTTGTCTTCCCAGCGACAAAGTAATCACATTTTTGGTTTTAATTTATTACGTGCATTACAGTTGGTGCCTGGGGGCATTATCACAAGTCACAGCCCCAGTGCGCAACGGGAGGAATCGAGGCTCTTAAATCCTCACCTCCTTTGGTTTCTCCACCTGCCAACGACTCCAGAGACAAGACCTTCCCCCTTGGTTTAAACCGGTTCCAAGAGGGCTCAGGAATCACCATGGGGGGAGAGTCGAGCCCCCGGCATCACCAGCCCCGTGGAAAGGGGACTTGCAAACCCCTGTGTTTAATTTCCTATGGAACTCTGATGGAGAATCCTATTTTTTTTTTTTTACCTATTTAGGTTTTACCTTCTCCCTTCAAACGGCCTCAAAACATAATCCCCATCGTTACTGTTTATGGGACGCTGCCACCCATGCAGAGCGTCAAAGCTTCCACGAGAGATCTCCACGCTCAGGGTGCATTCGCTGGGGGGGAAAGGGTTTTTTCCCCCTCTTTTGACCCCAAACTGCTGTATTTTTGCACAGTGAGGAGCTGCTTGCACTTAACCCAGGGAATACGGAGTGCATCCTTTGCATCCTGCCCCAGGCACACGGCCACTTTGTACAGGAACGGCACCAGCGTCCCAATGCGTAGGCACTAATTAGCTCGTTAGCAAGCACGGGATGCTCTGTGTCACCTCTACGTGGGACCGGAACAAGCAACGAGCTTTCCCTGGGCAGGGGAAGGAGAAGGAAAGGGGATGGGGGCTGCGCTTCCCTCCCTCCTCCTCCCCCCCCAAGATCACGCCAGGAGAAATCTCTGCGGCGAAGCAGCCTAAATCACGTTTCTTGCCAAGGAGGCACAAGGCTTTTGGCAGGTAGGGGATGGATCTCGGGAGCTGACATGTCTCTCTGCCGTCTACAGCTGATGAAGTGTCAAATGAGATGGAACAGAAAGCGAGACCCATCTGGGGGGAAGCGGGTTCCGTCAGGCTGATTGATACCAGGAGGAGGAGGGAGGAGGAGGAGGAGGAAGGTGAGGTGGCTGCAGCACCGTGGGGACCTGCTGCTGGTCGCTCCCGTGCCCAGTACGGAGATGTCGGGGGGCACTTTTGGGCTGGCCGGGCCCAAGCATCACCGACCCCTCCTCTTCCTCCTCCTCCTCCTCTTCCTCCTCCTCCTCCTCTTCCTCCTCCTCCTCCGGCCAGTGTAAAGCAGGAGCAGCCTTTGTAATTGCCAGCGCAGTCAGTGGTGACAGCACTCATAGTCCTCCACACAAATAACGACGCTCATTAATTACTGTCCTTATTCATTAGCGTGAGAGGGGGTCCCTGGACAGGCTCTGACAGGTAGCTTGGGGGGGTGCTCGGGTCCAGGGCTTTGCAGGAGGGCTGGATTTAAATATTCAGACTGGGTTTTTCAGCGCTGCAAGAACGGAAGGAGGAGGGAAGCCCATGACTCCCATTGCTGGACCCCCAAATCCCTGCAAGGTCCTGGGACAAGGGCCACAATGGAAACAGGGGAGGGATGGAGATGCACTGGGAGGAGCAGTAATGGACTGGGGGTGTCACTGGTAGGGTATAATCACAGAATCATAGAATCATTCAGGTTGGAAAAGACCCTTGGGATCATTGAGTCCAACCATCAACCCCACTCTACAAAGTTCTCTCCTACACCACATCCCCCAACATCACATCTAAACGACTCTTAACCACATTCAGGGATGGGGACTCAATCACCCAGATAACGAAGCTACACACACCCCCAAAAATGGGAGAGCTGGTAAAGGAGGGAGGAGACATTCCCTATCCTCATCCACAGCATCTACATCTTGCACAGGGATTAACAGAAATAAGAAATTGCCACCTGGTCCCTGAACCGTCCCAGCTCCCTCCACCCAAAGAGACCATCAGTGTCCCGAGTGATGATCTTCAAGACGTGGGGGATGATGTTTCTCAAAGAACTTTATGGGAACTGGGTCCCCCCTTAAGAGAAAATCCCCTTCCAGTCCAAGGAGAGACCTCACCTCTGGGGATCTGGTCAGTCAGGGGCTGAGGTGAGGCACGAGATCCACCAAAATGAAACACAACCAGAAAAATAACAGCCCTGCTCACAGAAAGCCCCCCAAACCCACATAGCCATGAGGCGCTGCGTTTCCCGATACCCCTTAATAGGATCAGCAAAACAGGGTCAGCATGTAAAATGCAGCTGCTTTGGAGATCACAAAAAATACTTTAATCTGTGGTGGCTTTTCACCTCTAGGGGCCTGTGAACCGCTATATTCTATCTGCTTATTTAGTTGATCCTGTTAAAAAGGTATCAGAATAAAGCAGAGGGGGGAGAAAAAAAAAAATAATAAAAATCCTTCGTTGTGTGAACTGAGCCAGAGAAAACTTTCCCTCTAGCAAGACTCTGGCAAAAATCCCAGTCCCACTCCACCGGCGCTTTGAAATACAAACAAGGGGATGTGCTGGTCCTGAGGCACGTTTCCCACCGCCCCGGGGCTCGATGCTCGAGGGGAGGTCCTGGAGATGCTCCTTGGACCTGGGTGTCCCCGCAGGGGTGGGCGTCCCAGTTTGTGCAAGGAGCATCCAGAAGATCAGGAGATGGGGAGATGCAAGACCTGCCTTGATGGGTGGGTGCCTTGGAAGGAGTAAAGCACCATAGAGTTTGTATCCAACCCCAAAAATGAAGCTCCTCTGAGCCCGAGGGCAGTGGCAAGGAGGACTTTTGTCACGTAGCCACATCACAAAGTGGCTGAGAGAGCCGGGAAGAAAAGGGGGGCACTGGTCAGGGACGTGCTGCCACGCTGGGGACAGATGCTCGGCACAAGCCACTGCCTGATAGAGACATCACACGGCGACTAGGGATGAGAGAGAGGCAAGAGCTGCCTTTACACATTGCTAAAACCAGGAGAAAAAGCCACAAACAAAGAAAATATTACAAAAACCCCCCCAGCTTTTTGGCTGCCTTGAGTAAGTTATCCAGTGGCGGGCTGGGAGGAAAAAACCCCAGCTCTCTGAGGGTCCTGCCAACCTCTTGCTATTGACTTTTTTTTTTTATTAGGGGTCTGCTCTTTGGCCAGGCTTCTATGTCAAAGGCACTAAAGCAAAGGGATAACGTGAGGTGTGAGGGGCACAGGGAGGCGTAGGAGCAGTGGTGGAGGGGCTGATGGAGCCCCAGGAACCACACACAACCCTGAGAGTAGAGCCATTTTGGCTGCATCTCCTGCCCAGCAGCAACTTTCAGGGGAAAAATAAAATAAAATGAGACAGCAGAGCTAACAGTTCTACTGCAAATCCCAAAGAGTTCCCTAATTTCATGTGAAGAGACGGGATCCGCACACCAAAGCACCAGCAAAGTGTGAAAGGACACGAGTCCATCCATGCACAACAAACTCATCGCTATGGGGTATCTCCTGATGGATGAGAGCTTCACCTCCTCCTCCCCTCAGACTCCTTGGAAACCACCCAACCAGGGCATGGAGCCCTACACATCACCCAGATGAAAAGCAACACGGCTGTTTCTCACCCGTGCTTCCCACTGAGATGGAAGGGATGGAGTCCAGGAGCCTCCAAGACCCTAGACCCATGCGATAGAGGAGCTCACGCCACTCACTGGCAATACTTCACAGAATCACAGAATGGTGTAGGTTGGAAGAGACCTTCAAGATCACCCAGTCCCACCCCCTGCCCTGGGCAGGGACACCTCCCACCACACCAGGTTGCTCCAAGCCCCCTCCAACCTGCCCTTGAACCCCTCCAGGGATGGGGCAGNTGAGGGACTGGAAGGAATTTCAACCAACCACAGCTCCTGAGGTGCTTGGAGAAGTGGAGGGACCTACCTTGGAACAACCAGCAAATAACCTTCATCTTATTTTAGCTCTTAAAATCAGTAAGAGCATTATTTTGTGACAAGGGAGGTTTTGAGGCAGCAGCATCTTGCCCAGAATCATCCAAAAAATCACCAAAACAGGAGCTGGCTCTTAAATTTAACCACAATATTTATCCCAGGAGATAAAGCTGCAGGATGTCCAGCCTGGATGGAGGAGTGACAAGGACCCATCCTACCCCGTCCTGTCCCCATTGTCCCCGGGCTGAGCCGGGTGCTCTCATGGAGGAAAACGCCGCGGCCGGCGCTGGGGACGGGTCCAGCCCTGGTGGCTTCCACCGCATCAGGGAGAAAATTGAAAAGATTGGGGCCCTGGCACGCCCGCCACACACCGCGCCGGAGCCGGCGACGGCAGCACTTGCTGCCTCCAGCCCTGACCTTTATTTTCCACTAATGGACCCGGGTGAGCGTTGGCTGTGTTTGAAGCTGCATAAAATGAACCGAAAATAAGAGGGATAAACAGCAGCAGTTAAGGCCCTCTTTTTATTATTTTTTTTTTTCCTTTTTCCACTCCTTTTTTTTTTTTTTTATTTCCTATCGCAGCGAAGTTATTGCCACACAGGGAGCTGCTTCTGGGCGCAGGCGATTTGCTGGGAACCAGCTCGCCCAGACAAAACCCAGAGGAGATCTGCCCCGTGGCGGGGAGGTTTGCAAGTCCCCAGGTGCCGGGATGCATCTGGTTCGACCACCAGCAGGACAGAGCCATTCCACCCCATCACCCTTCAGAGAAAAAAATAAAAATAAAAAACAAGTGAGCATCTCTAAGGCTGGAAAATGAAGAGAAGGTTTGGGAAGGTGATGCTGAGAGATCCATCAACTTTATACCCACGTTGCATCCCTGAGCATTTATCATCCACCCCATGGATGTGATTTCATGGAATCATAGAATGGTTAGAGTTGGAAGGGACCTTGAAGATCATCTCATTCCCACCCCCTGCCCTGGGCAGGGACACCTCCCACCACACCAGGTTGCTCCAAGCCCCCTCCAACCTGCCCTTGAACCCCTCCAGGGATGGGGCAGCCACAGCTTCTCGCGGCAACCTGGGCCAGGCTCTCCCCACCCTCACAACAAAGAAGTTCTTCCTAATATCTAATCTCAATCTCCCCTCTTCCAATTAAAACTGTGACCCCTTGTCCTGTCACTACCCTTCCTGACAAAGAAGGGTAGTGACAGCTCTCCTGTAGCTCCCTTTCAGCTATTTCCTGCCCTAATTGGGGTATTTGGCTCTAATTGGGGTATTTTGCCCCACTGCTCCTGCAAAGCCCAAAGAGGGGTCCTTGCATGAGGCTCGCACCCCCCCGGTGATGCCCACAAGCCCCACACCAAGGAGGGTGAGGACCTTGGTGTGAAGTGGCAGCACCAGGGGAGCTCCAATTCGGGTTTTGACGCCCCCAAATTGGCGGCAGAGGGAAAGAAGCCAGCCCCAAAAAAACTTCTAAAAACATTAACCTTCGATGGCATTTACTGAGCAAACAGGGAGCTCGCTCAAATTAAATGCCAATGTTTTGCTTCCCTCTGCTATTTCCCCCCCCCCCGGCCTCCGGCAGCTGCTCCGTGCCCCAGAGACCCAGGCACCGACCTGCCCCAAGGCCACGGGGATGGGCGTCCCAGCCCTCCCGGCCACCTCCGGGCCCGTGACACCCCTGGGCTGCCCGTGGGGAGGCGTGCGGGGATGGGGTCGGGTGAAGATAAGCAATTTTAGGATTCCAGCGGGTGCTGTGCCAAACCGCCAACTCTTTTAATACCTTAAATCCACGCTCATCTCCCAGCAAGGACTTTAATTTAAATTTAGCTGGATAGCTGCTCCGTGTTTAATAAATAACAATTGATTATTTAAAGAGCACCTGGGCTGAGGTTTACCACCTAAGGCTGGGTACACATGTGAAAATACACAGTACCTATTACTGCCTTATTAAACCTTAGTCCTAGGCATGTGCTTAATAGCCATTTGCTATTTAATTAGCTGGTGAGTTCATGGCTTATTGGGGGGGGGGGAAATAAATACCAACAGGGATGTAGCTCTGACAGCCCTGAGAAATGTCACCTCCCTCCCCTTTTGCTGTCCATGGAAGGAATGGATTTATGGCCGTTCATGCCCAGCATCGAGGAGGTGTTGGAGATGTGGGGAGGACGAGATGGTCACATCACCTGCCCTTGCTGTCCCACGTTGGGTAGCACAGCAGGATCTCCTGGGGGCTCCACAGCCTCCGTGCCACCACCCATGGGGACACCAAGGGGTGCCTAAGCCACCAAACCCCCAAATCTCTCCAAAACCAAGCCCGGAGATGCCATCTCCTCCCTCCACGACCGCATCTCACCAGGAAGGCTCTTAAAATCTGCCCCTCCTGGAGCAAATTAAGCCCCGTGGTTGCAGCAGGCGAGGCGTGCCTCTCCCCCTTCCCCCGGACCCAGCATTACCATATTTCACACCCAACGCCAGATATTTAAAGGTAAGTTTCCATCAGGATCCATGAGGATTTATCTACGCGGGCTCCCATTAGCGGTAATAAGATGAAGGCGATCAGCCTCATACATTTCACTTTGGCCGGTATAAATGCCGTCAAATTCATTAGACAGATGTCTGCCGGAGCCGTGGCAAGGAAAGAGCAGGGGGAAAAAAATAAAAGAGAAAAAAAAAGGGGGGAAAAGGAAGAAAAAGAAGCCATTCCCAGGCTATTTCTAGCTTTGTCCTTACTGGGAAGGCGGTTGGGATTAGTGGGAATGGCTGGGCAGCCTCTTAGACCCGCACCCTCCCATGGCAGCGGTCCCTTGCCCAGTTCTCCCAGCAGACACAGCCCTTGTGCTCGTTACTGGGTGGACCTGGGTTTGGGGGGGGTGGGGGGGGCAGTGGTATTCTGCCTGTTTCTTCGCAGGATTTCTAGTTGCTCGTTTGCTCCGTCCCAGCGGAGGTTGCCATCTGCCAGCGCGTCACCCCGACAGGCGATTTTTGTCAGTGCCACGGTCGGCGTCACTGTGAAGGTGACACTTTCCAGGGGGCCGGCTCGGGGTTTTTTTTTTTGGTTTGGTTTGGTTTTGTTTTGTTTTTTTTTCCTCCGCGTTAAATATATTCGCGGAGCAACTTCAAAAAAAAAAAAAAACCCAAACCAAAATTCAAACGCAACTAGAGGAGACTTTGTAAAAAATAGTCATTACAAAACTCCACGCTTTCAGACACTGTTATTGTTCCAGTGAGCCCCAGAGATAACAGCCGAAATCAGGGCCCCGCTGTGCACTTCACAAACATGCAAAACCAGTCCCTCCCTTCAGCAAAGGTCTGCACTCGCTCTGAATCACAGCACAGGCAGCGGAGACTTGGCGCTGAGCGTTGCAGACGTGGCGGGTGCCTTATCACGCGTTCACACCGGCAGATGTTAACTCTGAAGCATACTGATGGCGAGTTGAAAGTCATCGCGGCATTTCGGTCGACTTGCTCAGCTCCTCTTTGGCTGTGTGCACAGCCTGCCTCGTCCTTCTGCTTGGTCTCCCAAGGAAAAGTCCCTTAGCACCCATAAACCAACCCAGAAAGGGTGGTCAGAGTCCCTTAGCACCCATAAACCAACCCAGAAAGGGTGGTCAGAGTCTCTTAGGTAGCACCCATAACCCAACGCAAAAAGGGTGGTCAGACTCCCTTAGCGCCCACAAATCAACCCAAAAAGGGTGGTCAGACTCCCTTAGCAGCCATAACCCAACCCAAAAAGTGTGGTCAGAGTCCCTTAGCACCCATAAACCAACCCAGAAAGGGTGGTCAGAGTCTCTTAGGTAGCACCCATAACCCAACCCAAAAAGGGTGGTCAGACTCCCTTAGCACCCACAAACCAACCCAAAAAGGGTGGTCAGAGTGCCTTAGCACCCACAAACCAACCCAAAAAGGGTGGTCAAACTCCCTTAGCACCCACAAACCAACCCAAAAAGGGTGGTCAGACTCCCTTAGCACCCACAAACTAACCCAAAAAGGGTCATCAAACAGCATGAACCCCGAGGCAGTGGCCACACAAAGCCAGGTGGCACACTATCAGTGTCCCAACATCTTTTCCATCATCAGCTCCCCGCAGCCACGAACCAGTCTGCCATTACCTCCTACTCTTCCTCCCGGCTCACCAGGGGGACACAGGGTCTGGACAACCTTTGGGAAGCTCCAGCGCCATCGAGCCAAGTCATCCCTTTCCTGAGATGACATTTGTTATCCCTAATTACCAGCTTGGCTTCATTTTGAAGTCATTTGCGCTGATTACTCCGACTGCTGCCTTGGGTAGCCAATGACTTAGATTAACTAATCGCAGCACATAGGAAAATATTTTAAATATATGTATATTCACCTAAATTCCTTCAGTGTCCTGCTTTGCAGCGTCTTGGTTTAAATTGATGCCCACTTGTTCCTCTAATCTGACACGAGCTCAAAAAGCCTCGTGGCATCAATCCGCTCAATTCCCTTCGGAAACATGTAAGCCCTCAACGAAGCCCCTTCTTAATCTCCTTTTTTTTTTTTTTTTTTTGCCAGTGATTACAGAGCCGGTGTCTCTAACTCAGCCCGGATAAGAGTCCCCACGTCCCCATCGGGTTGCCTTTTGTTGGGCTCGGCTGCTCGGTGTCACTCCTGCAGCATCGCCAACCCCACACTCTTGCTACGGTCCGGGAGCGGGGTTTAACGCGTTTACAGCCTTGCCGAGCCTTCGGGGTAGTTTACATCCTTACACTTTCAACATTTTCACTAAAAGCACCGGACCAAAAAAATTTTAGTTCAAAAAAAAAAAAAATGGGAGAAGAAAGTTGAAATCCTCCTCAATTCCAAATCGTGGCAAATCCACCGCAGAAACGAAACTCCCTCGAGAAGAGCATCCTTCAAAGAGAGGATGCATTTGCTCTGCAGCACCTCTCCCATCCCGCTTCCTGCTTTCACGTCCCCCAGCACCCCTCAAAACTGCACCCACTCATTTCTTCCCCTCTAAAACTCATGAAACTGTCCCATTTCCTGCTCTGGAGACCGTGTCGGCTCTCCCAAGAGATGGATGGCTCTCCCAGCCTGATGGTGGCAGGAAAGCAA
>QJSC01017207.1:76751-108269 GCA_003697955.1 Calidris pygmaea
CCCCCCAACTCTCTCAGCCCCCCCTCCCAGGGCTGGTGGCATCACAGAGCCAAGGCAGGAGAAGAAGGGGAGGACCAAGCTGAACCACGGGCATCGCATCCCGGACTAAGGACGCTCAAGGTCAGGGAAGAGCTGCAGCTCCACGTCGCCAGCCACGCTCAGGGAAATCTGGTTCCCCCAACCTAATCTCCATTTTTCCCCTAAATCTTCCGCAGGGGTGGCAGAGGTGAGAGCCGGGGGATGGGGTGAGAGCCGGGGGATGGGGTGAGAGCCGGAGGATGGCAGGGTGAGGACCAGGGGGCTTTTCCACAGCTCGTTTTCGCCATCTAGCGCTCAGCTCGCCGCCGAGAAGCCACCTACAGCCACCCCGCACCTTCTTCCGCAGAAATACGGGCAAAAAGACGGATCATTTCACACGAACAGAACTGCCCGGGATGGAAACCGAACCCCGAGGGTGGTTCAGACCTGACCCCTGTGCACCCGAAGCCCCAGAGCTGGGGACGGTCAGAAATGCTCACATGTGAGTCATTTTTCATGAGACATTTTTTCCAGGTGGACACGGAAAACACTACTGAGTGGTCCCAGACGGGCACAGAGAGGACACACTGCTTTTGGTGCTTGAAACCTCGCTTTCTCCTCCTGCTTTTCCCAGCCCCACGGTGCTGCCCCTTTCCCTTGGCTTTGAGAAATCACTGCGAGCTCCTCGTTTTTTGTTTGGTGGTTTGTTTTTTTTTTTTTCCCAACCAGCAACGGCCAGGAGGGAGGAAAACTTCTCTCTGGAACAATGCAGCGAAAAATATCTATTTTCCCAGCTCATCAGTATGCTGGGAATCTTACGGGAGGAAAGTTTGCCAGTGCCTCCTTGCAGGACGAGATGCCTTGAATGCATAATGCCCCCCCAGAAATTCCGCCTCCCCCCCGGCAGACCTCGCGAGGGGAAAAACCAGAGTTTGAGCTCCACCGGCGCGCCCCGCGGCAGCCCTCACGTCGGGTAAGCGGAGAGGGTGGTCTCCGGCTAGACCCTGCTGTCCCCAAAGTGCCACCAAGCCTGCTCTGCAGTGCCTGCAGGAGGGGGTTGCCATCTGCCGACAAGCCGCAGCCCTGCATCCTCCTGCAGCAAAGCCCTGCCTGCAACGCTGCCGGGCAGGCAGGGGCTGCCTAATTCCCTCCCTGGAGATGGAGACGGACTCTCCGTGGAGCTGTGGGGTGGCTTCCCTCATCTCCGGGCAGGATGATGCCCCTCGGCCCGGGATGCTGCCCCGTGCCGGCACGGCGTGGGAAAGAAAAGGCAGCGGCATCTACCGGCAGCGGCTGCTACTTAACGGAGTGAATGATCAGCTTATTACAGATTCAGATAGAAAAATCATAATATTTGCTAATCACAATATTAATTCCTTGCTAATTGGCTGCCTGATGGCACAGGCAGAGCAAAGGGGGCACCAGCTGGCTGCCGGAGCAGCGCCTTGCCTGGCTGCTACGCGGCGCCGGAGGTTTTGGCTTCCTCCAGTCAAGGTCCCCATCTCCTGGGAGGAGGACAGTTTGCAGCTTTTCACCGTCCTGCCAGAGCCAGTTTGCAGCTCTTCACCTGCTTTTCACCCTCCGCTCACTCCAGGGCAGGGAAACTGAGGCACAAACCAACCACCCCATATGAACTGGGGGAAGAGCAAAGCAGAGGACCCTGGGCAGCTTTCCAACGCTTGCACCCTCTCTTTTTCCACCACGAAGCCAACACCACCGCTCCTCATCCACCTTCCAGGACTGTCCCCATGCCCTCTCCCCTCGGGGACAGGGGTCTGAGGAGGAGGAGGAGGGTGGCTTTGGGCAGCAGCTCTGCCCCCTCCGCAGGTAACCCCTTCTGCACGGAGCCTGTGCGACATTATGCAGGTTGGATGCCAGGCAAGGCTGATCACAGAGTCATTGCTGCTGCTGCTAATGAGGCCCTTAGGCTAATTAAAAAGAGGAGTAGAACACAAAAACATAATGAGGAGCCAGTTTATCAGTCAATCGGAGGACATGAATACGCCAATAAAAGTTTGAACTACCTCCTTGCTGCCAGCATCCCGGCTCTGGCCCAGCCCAGGGCTGGAGGGGGACCAGACGGTGACCAAAATGGCTTTGTGCTTCTCAGCTCCTGGCTGAGGACAATGAGAGGGAGATGAGAGGCCGAGGAGAAGCGTGTGGCTTCCTCTCTGCCCGCCTGGCACAGGGCTGCTTGCATTAAGAGGAGGGAGGGCTTGAACAGCAACTAGTGAGAGGGGCTTGGGTAGCTCACCCTCTTCGGAGCTGGAGGGCTTCAGGAGGTCCATATGGACCATGGACGGATCCCCAGCCTCAGCCCCGTGGCTCTGTGCTCCATGGACATCGCGCTTCGCACCCACACAAAGGTTATTAATATTATTCTTATTATTTTTCTCCTCCTTATGCCACACTCAGGGAGTCGGAGTTGTGAGATGAGCACCTCAAGGGAAATGCGGGGCTGGGTGATGGGAGGGTGCCCAGCAGTGCCCCAAAAAGTGAAGGCACCCAAAAAAACATGGACAGGGGACAGGTCCCAAGCCAGGGCATCCCAGCATCTCCCTCAGCTCCCACCTGGACACCCAGCCCTGCATCTGGATGCATCTGGGTACCGGTTTTTTGGTGGCATTTTGCAGACAAACGCCTTTTTCCTGCCTTTCCTGGCCCCGCTCGCGGATGAGCCGGGAAATCTCCGGGGCGTCTTCGCCATAAACAAATGTAAACACTTATACCTAAACAGCAGCAGCTGGAGCTGGCGTGTCTGGGCACCCCGGGGCACCGGAGGCACGCTGCCTGCTGCCGGTACGACACCGGCGTGAGGATGGATGGATGGATGGATGGATGGATGGATGGATGGAAGGAAGGAGGAGGGATGCTCTGCGGCCAGGAGAGGGCTGGGGAGGGGGGCGGTTTGGGAAGGGGCAAAGCATCGCAAGAGCAAAGGGCTGAGGAGGGAAAAGGAGGGGGTGTCAGGCAGGAGAGGAAAAATTGGGGGGGGAGGGACGGGCAAGCTGCTCCTTCTCAAACCTATCGACAAGGACTCGGGCGCTGCCTGAATGTCCAAGGAGCTGATTTCCCACGGCAGCCCCTGATTATTGCTGTGCCACACGTTCCCTTGCAGGGCCAGAAATCCCAGATCTATCACCAGAGACGTCGGAACACGCTCCTCCTGGGCTGCCGTTCATTACAGCCAGGCAGAGGCTCTGCGAGGGGAAGGCGATGCCACCTCCATCCCCCGTCCCTGGGACCAGGGCTGGGCTGTCCCCCGAGATGCTCCCCAACATTGAGATGAGGACTTGGTAGCAGCCACCCAGGCAGGGGACAGCGGATGCTCCCTTCAGCCCAGCTGCAAAGATTTCCCTATATATTAAGCTTATTTCCAGCCCAACCCCAGAAATTGAAGAAACTCAACGTGATAAACCCCATCGGTGCACAGTTGCTCCCCAAATACATCCCCGGGTGGTCCAGACCCCCCCCCCCGCTCCCAGTTTGGGGGCCCCCCCCCCCCATCTCCTTTGCTGGAGCCCCCGCTCCTCTCTCCTGCTATGAAATGGAGATGCTAATTAAATTACACTGCCAGCCGAAACTGCATCGTCAAGTAAATAAATAAATAAAAATTAGAAGGTCATCAAAGTTGTGTTTGGAGACCATCGCATTAGCATACATCTGCATAGCAATGAAGGGAAAAAAAGGGCCATTTAAAGAGAGCTGGTAATTTACTCAGCCAAGTAAACTTCATTACCTTTAAGTAGTGCCGCACGCCAAGCACTAATTCACACCTTTAACGACCCTGGCACAGATGGCAGAGAGGGACCCAGGGAAGGCAGGGGCAGCCAAGGTGCCCTGGTCCCCACCCCAGGAGGCTGTGGTGGTGGTGGGGAGCACAGCATCACCCCACCCCCAGCACCCTCGACACCCACCTGGGGCAGGGGATTTGGGTGCTCCGGGGTGTCAACGCCAAAGCTGCATCTTCTGGGATGCAGCTGTGGCTGGACCACGGAATATGGTGGAGGGGGGGGGCTTCGCTTCAGGTTGGACACCATGATCTACAGTTGGACGTGATCTTAAAGGTCTTTTCCAACCTAAACGATTCCACGATCCGATTCTCTAAGGTCCTGCAGCCCACCCAGGGCTGAGCTCCCTCCGAAAACCACCCTGAGCACGGTGGACCACATCCACCTCCACCACCAGCATCACCCGTCTCGCATCGCACCGGAACCCCCAGAAGCAGCTGGGGAGGAAAACGGGGAAAAGAGGGCTGCTTCCCATCTACTTTTGGATAACCCTGCATCCTCCCAGCATCTCTGCTCGAGAGCAGAGCCCTGTAGTACTCATCGGAGCCGTGCGAGGCCACCACAGCCCCGCGCTCCCGTCCCTCCCTCGCCATTAAATGCGGCATCCGATTTCTCCAGGCTGTTACGTGTATATTTATTTCCAATGAGGTCAGGAGTACCAAGGTTGTAAAATAACCTATTTTTCACTTGTTTTCTTCCCAGATCTCCCACGAAGCGCTTCCGAAGTCAATTATCTCCCGGAGGCTGTGCTTCTTCCCCCCCGGCCCCCCCCATGCACGTACGCCCGCTCGGCTCTGCCTCGTGGCACGTCAGCAGAAACCGGGGTGGGGGGGATGAAGGAGAGAAGGGAAAGTCGGGGGAAAGAAACCCCCCGATGGGGATGTCAAGCCTGCGAAATGACAAGCGCTTGCAAAAGACACCCGGCAGCAGATGAGCTCTTCCAGAGCCTGCGCCGGCGTGGAAAGCCCCGTCGGGAGGGACGTAGCTCCCTTCCCGGTCTCGCCCCCACGGCAAGGAGTTCATCTCCAGCCCTATCCAGAGATTAAACTGTCACCCTTCATAGGCAGCAGGAGGGGAAAGAGGATGCCAACGTCCCCAGGTTATGGCTTTTCACTAGAAAAGACTCTTTGGCTGTAACAGTGCTCTTGGCAGAAATGCCCCTTCCAGTTGTGACGGGTTGACATGGTCCTCAGGAATATGGTATAGTGGTTTGGTTTTCTTCTTATATATTTTTTTTTGTCAGAGTGAGGTTGATGGTTGGACTAGATGATCTTTAAGGTCCCTTCCAACCCAGACGATTCTATGATTCTATCCCTCCATGGGGACCCTTTTCTTAGGGTAAGGGTTCCCCTTTTCCTATGGGCTGCATCCTCAAGCCACCGAAATAAAAAAGTTACTTTATTTGAGTCAATAGGCTTTGGAGAAGGTCTCAAAGAGGCAGGAATCTTACAGGAGAGGAGAGTAGCTCACCTTCTGGGAAACTCACATTCAAGCCCCCCCCTCTCAAAAATCACGCACAACCAAAATCTCAACGTTTCCTCATGCAAAATCCCAGCCAGCCCTAACGGGTGAAGAGCAGGGGACACCCTCCCCGTCCCTGTGCCACCCAAGGAGCCACCCACCCAGCCACGAAGCCAGGGCGACATCCCCATGTGCTGCTTCCCTTCCCCTCCCCACCTCCTTCCCTGTATTTTCTAAAGACGGGCTTCTTTACGATGTCTCATTTCGCTCCTCATCAGATGCTTTCACAGAAGCATAATCCCGGCTTGTCAGCCAGCCCTGGCAGAAAGGAGTAAATCCTGTTTGATCCATTCCTCTGCACTTTGGAAATGCAGAAGAGCACCTGAGGCGGGAACACAATAACGGGGCTCGTAGGGGGCTTGCTGGGCTCCTTAATTATCCAAGCACTAGAGTCCTTTAGCCCTGGCTAGAATCTATTTCTCAGCCTATTTCCACCTTGTTTCCCTCTTCCCTTAACTCAAGTACTTGCTACCAATTGGTGGAAAACAATAATAACATTTTAAAAAGACAAGGTTGGGGTTATTTCTCCTCTCTCTCTCCCCTTCTTGAGACAATAGCGATGATGATGGGGATGATTACTGGGAACTAAGGCAATTTCAAACCGGGATTTGGAGCTCACTATGATCCAGGATCACACATTGATCCTTTTTCCCCCCTTCCCTTGGGCTCTTGGGGGCAAGAAGGTGCCAGGGCAGGGCAGAAATAGAACAAGGCCTCGCAGACAGGGACAGCATCCCTCCCAGCGACCAGGGGAACAAATACCCTTCCCCGTATGGGTACCCAGCAGGTCCCAGCTCAGCATCGGGGCGGATGTCACAGCATCCCCATCCCTGCCTTTATGGGCAGCGGGAAGACCCCACCAAAGAAGCCTTTCCAAAGCATTTGGGCAACCACCAGCCACTGGCATCAGGGGAAGCCTGGCACCTTGAAGAAAACAGGTCTCAGGCTGGGGTTCAGAAGAGATTTAAGGGCTCAGACATGGGGTTTGTGGACGAGAAAACTGCTCTTAACCTTTTGCAAGCCAAAGTTGAGTGCGTTTGCTTATGGAGCTAGAGAGCAGCTCTAAGGAGAAAGACCTGGGAGTCCTGGTGGACAACAGGATGCCCAGGAGCCAGCAATGGGCCCTGGTGGCCAACAAGGCCAAGGGCATCCTGGGGGACGTCAGGAAGAGTGTGAGCAGCAGGTGGAGGGAGGTCATCCTGCCCCTCTGCTCTACCCTGGGGAGGCCCCATCTGGAGCACTGGGACCAGTTCTGGGCTCCCCAGTTCCAGAAGGACAGGGAACTGCTGGAGAGGGGACAGCAGAGGGCTACCAAGATGATGAGGGGCCTGGAGCATCTCCCTTACGAGGAGAGACTGAGGGACTTGGGTCTTTTGAGTCTGGAGAAGAGAAGGCTGAGGGGGGATCTGATCAACACCTATAAATACTTGAAGGGTGGGTGTCAGGAGGATGGGGCCAGGCTTTTTTCAGTGGTGCCCAGGGACAGGACAAGAGGAAATGGGCACAAACTTGAATATAAGAAGTTCCATCTAAAGATGAGGAGGACCTTCTTTGCTGTGAGGGTGGCAGAGCCCTGGCAGAGGCTGCCCAGGGAGGTGGTGGAGTCTCCTTCTCTGGAGACATTCAAACCCCACCTGGACACGTTCCTGTGGGACCTGCTCTGGGTGGACCTGCTCTGGCAGGGGGTTGGACTGGATGATCTCCAGAGGTCCCTCCCAATCCGATATCATTCTGTGACTCTATGTGACCCATCTCACCCCACCATCTGCACCGGGGAGGGGTGACAAGGTGGCGTTGCCAGGGCTGCCGAATTAAAGGGGGATGCAGATGGCGATGGCACAGATGCCACCTTCCATCCCTCCCCCGGGTACCTCTCCCTGATCTCCTCCCCACCCCCGTCAGACCTCACAAAGCGTTTCTCCCCAGCTGCTGGATGGGAAAGGCGCCGTGCAAAATAAAGTTGTGTTGCAAAGTAATTGCACCTGGAAGGCAGAGCCGCCGCCGCCAAACACCGGGCGCCGCCGCTTTGAAATCTGCACCGAGCGCCCGAAAACGTCAGGAATAAAAAAAACAACAAAGCAGAAAATTGGGACAAGCCGTGCTAATACAGTGGAGGTGGGAGCAGCTGGAAAGGAGCGTGGGGGTGGAATGATTTTCCTTATTCCCTCATGAGATATATAGGCATACATATATCTATATAATATTTTTTTTTTAATAATATTTTTCTTTTAAAGATGTTCCTGCTTCTTTCTCCAGCCCGCTTTCAGCTGCTGCCGCGCCATCACCTGCAGGGTAATCTGAGGAATGATTGTGGCTCCCAGGGATGGACTTGCCCCAGTTTTAAGCCACCTTATTTTTATTTTTTTTCAGGTAGAATTATACACCCCAGCTACGGCCAAAAACCCCTGCAGCCAAAACCCTGCAACCCGCGAGTGCAGAGCGACACAGACGAATCACCCAGATCCCACTCCCAAGCATATTTTTATTACTATTGTTTCTTTGAATCTTCCCAGGATGCCTTACTTCGACATGGCATTTCCTCGTGCCCACCGGGCTCTGGGCTGGCAGCACCCCCAGGCATCACCCCAAGGCTGAGGATTATTGCCAGCAGGGAGGGACACCCCTGGAAATCCACGATGTCCCCTGGAAATCACCCTGCTGCTCAGCTCATGCCTCACCTCGTCACCTGCTTGGAGACTGACATATTGTCACTACTTCTTTTTTTTAAATATATATATATTTATTTTATTTTTTTTTCCTCAAGCACCTCACTCCAGCAATAACTTGGAGAGATGTCTCGGGATGCCAAATAACAAAATGCATTTCCGCAGCGGCTTCATAATTAATGTTTGCATCGTTTATCTTTCATGGGAAGATTATTCTGACTAACGAGGTTCTGGGCCACTAATTCATTACAGTGCCTTGTCACTTCCTGCTCCTTCTTATTACCCAGAAATAGACTCATTAGTCAGAGTTCAATGACAGGGAGAAATTGTGTTCGTTAATTTAATTCCTCTTCTCTCCCTCCTCCCTGGGTCGGTGTTTGGCCGGAATCAGGGGTTAAAAGGAGAGGGAGGAAACACAACCTGTTGCTTCCCGTCTCGCTCGGGGCGGGGGGGGAAGCATCATCGCGCATCGCTGAGCCCGTCGCTTCTCTGCAGCCACAGACACGTCCAGGGAGGGCTCGAGCTGCTCGGGTTTTTAGCCTCAAAGCTTTTTCACGGCCTGGGCAACCTTGCCTTGGGAGCGCAAGGCTCCCCGCAGCGGGTCGGAGCCGGATTCCTCACGCCGGGTGCGCACCCAAGGGAGGCAGGGAACTGGTTTACCCCTGAACTGGGCTGAAGCAAACCTCCACCAGGTCCTGTGGAGCCCATCCCCTTTCCACTGATACCCATAACAACACACTTCCCTCTTGGGGATTTATTGGTGTGATGGACTCACAGCTCCCTATTCCATGATTATCTACTTCTCCCATCACTCGCTGTCTCGCTCCCAGCGGCGTTTCCAGCTGGGCATCCCCAAAAACCCACACGGAGCTGGCCTAGAGCAGCAGAGAAATAAATAAATAGATGGCCAAGGAAGAGGGGAAATCGATCCCCAATGAGAAAGGCTTCAACTGGAGCCCCAGTTGCTGACTGGGGCTGATGGGAACCGATGGGATCAATAGGAAGCACCCAGAGCCCCCCATCCCACCGTGGCTGAGCTGCCCCCATCAACCAGCAAAGACCTGCAAACACTCGGTGTCACCAGCGCCTGGGACGGGCAGGTTTTAAAAGCAGCAGGTCCATTTATTCTCACGTTGGCTCTCGATTAAGGCCCTTTTCTTCCCAGCTGCCACCTCCACGGCACGGCACGGGCTTTTATTTCCTACATTTATACAGCCCCAAGCACCCAGCCGAGGAAAAACTACTTTCGACCTTCACTTCGGAGCATAAGGGAGAAGTGCAGGGACAGGCGAGGTGAATTAGGGGAAAAGAGGGAGAAAAAGCTGCTTTAGACCCCCCTCACATGTGCTAAAACCTGAGCACGGAGTTTAACACCTGCAGCATTTGACACGTTTAATAGAGCAAAGCCAGGACCAGCAGGGCAGCGCCATGGGGAGGCATCTGCTGTCAAGGACTGCTCAGCACGGAAAGGGTTAAAAGCCCTTTGATTTCCCCAGTTTTTGGCAGCATTTTCCTGCGTTTCCTACAGGTAATTACAATAATTGTGGGATGTAAACACTTTACAAGAGAGATCAAAACCGGGGGTGTGAAGGGGGAGAGGCAGGAGGACAAGCGAGATCAAAGGCAAGAAATTATTAAAATCTATATAGCGCTGCTTCCTAATTCCTGTGAAGTTCTGATAACGGGGCTGGAGGGGCGAGGGAACAGCCTCAGCTCTGCCTTCGTTTCCCAGCCCATGTACCCCCGCGATCTCATTAAGGTCGCTTATTAAACCCTACGAGAAAACCTCCTCCACCCAGCACCGCCCCAAACCCAAGCCCTCCCAGTCCGTGCCCCGTCCCGCCGCCAGGATGCCCGAGCTCACCCTTTTTGGGGACAAGAAATGGCTCGATTTGTTGCTTTTCCAAGCAGCATCCGAGCAGAAACCCAAGAGCTCGGGATGGTTTTGACTTTGAGGTCCGTCCCCCGCTCCCCATCGCGATGCTCTCCCGCTCTAATCTGCGCACGGCAGGAGGATGCGCTTTTCCCGGCGGGATCGGCTATTAACGAGCCGACGCTTCGTTTAAACAAAGCCTTGAGATTGTCCAAATATTTGCCTCAAACACACTTTGTGTTTTGCCTCTCAGCTCGGCTCCCCTCGGGGGGTGTTTGGCGCCGATTTACCCATCTATCTGGGGTCCCCCCAGGCCACCCCCGCAGCCCGGGTACCACTTTTTGTCAGTGATGCTCGGGATGAGGTGATGCAGGGATGAGATCTCCAGCGCCTGCCCGATAAAGCAAACCTCCAGCCTACACATCGGCTCCCTCCCCCTCCCCGAAACAAAACATCAAAGCGAAGGGAAAATTATCTTCTTGGAGCAAAATGGGCTTTAAGGCATTTACTTTCTATTTTCCATTTTATTCCGTAAATCCAGGCAGGGGGAAAAAAAACCCACCAAAGTTCAACATGGAAATCAAAACATTGAGGTTTTTTTTTCCAACTTTTCTTTTCCTCTCAGCTCAAACAAGAGGTTCAATTTGTACTTTTTAATACAAATTAATCATCCGTTTGCAGGAACGTGCTTTACCCCCCCCCACCACGCACACCTTGTCTCCTCGTTCCTCCATCCCCGCTCCTCCTGACACCCCCCGCCGGAGCAGCAAAATGTGGGGAAGGGTTAGACACCTCCTTTTGGTAAAGAAAATAAGGAGCCGAGGAACAAGGATATGGCTTAAGAAATATTCCCCCCATATCAAGCTGCTAATGAAGAACGGGCATCTCGGAGAGTCGGAGGGAGCTGAGCATCCGCGCAGACCTGGGGCGGGATTGCACGGCCAACAAAAACAACTTCACGCAGACCTGAGGTCCCCACGGCCTGTATTTACACTCTACCAGGCTCTTTTCTTTCAATTTCAAATAAAAAAAAATTTTAAAATGCAGGTTTCCCCACGTTTCTCCTGCCGGCAGCTCTGGAATAACCCGCCGCGCAGCCGGATGCCGGGAGCATCCTGAGGAGCAGGGAGGGATTTGCGGGGCCGTGGTCAACTCGGATGATGAGAAGCCAAAAAGGAGGCGAAAAAATAAAGCGAGAGCTGACAACAAGGGTTACCACGCGCTGCTCCACGGGGATGCTAAGAGACAGGTAGGATTCTGTTCCTTACAGCTACTTTTTTCTCTTGCTAGACTTCCAGAGGAGACCCTCAACCGCCTGCCCGCTCGCATACACGTGGCTATAAAGATATCTCGCCGCGCAGCAAAACAGGGCAGGAAACAATAATTCTTTCCTGCCCGTTTCCTGGACGGTGCCCAGGGCGTTCGCTGCCGTAATTTAGGTTTGCTTTGCTTTGCCAGGCCAAATTTTTGGAAGAAGTCAGCAACACTCGCAGATGATGGGTCTGGAAAGGCCCCCGAGAAATTACCTCATTCCTTACCGCAAACCATCAGCAAAAAAACCCACCAGCTCCCACTGAAAACCAAAAAAAACCAGCACAAAAAACCCCATCAGCTCCCACTAAAGCATCCCAGTTATTCCCGCGACGTGGTTCCCACCTTCCAGCTCAGAAACCCCGGAGCAAGGTTTGCCCCATCAAGCCCTTCCCCGAGTTTTCGGGGATGAGAAGGATGCGTGGGAGAGCAAGGAGACATCGTTGCAATACGCCCTCCAGGAGCTAAGATCCTCTTTCCATGTGCCAACCGGACTCGTGACCCTATCTATCATGTTTTTCCCCCTACACCCCGCGTTGTTAATAAAAGGTCCAAACGAGCAAAACCATCAGCGAGCCACCACGTCGGCGCATCCAGCCCACCGAAACCCACGGGAAAAGGGGGAGCGAGCCCCCCAGCATCTCCCTCTGCTTCCCAAAATGCTGCTGGAAAGGCCCCTCCCAACGTTGATTTCTCCAGAGCGGGCACGAAGGAGGATTTTCCTCCCCCCCGAGGGCTGTACCCCCCTTCCCCGGAGGTGTCCTCCCCACCTTGGAGCCACCTACCTGCACAGCTTTCTGATCCCTCTCTCCCGGTGGCCGCTGTGCCCGTGGAGCTCTTTCACTGCACATCAGCCCCCCCCCTGCTTCAAAACAAATAATCCAACTTTGCCTTCGGGATGAGCAGAATAAAATGTCACTTACCTATTAGGGAGAAAAAAAAAAAAAAAAAAAAAAAAAAAGAGAAGAAAGAGGGAAAGTATTACACACGCATTCTTTGAAATCAGGTCAGCTTAAAGCTTTGAAATGACAAAAATTGAAAGATCTTTTCCTCCCACTTCCCTTCCTCTTTTTTTCCCCCCACTCTTTTAAAGGACTCTCCACTTTCAAAGTGTTTCCTTGAGTCCAGACTCCTCTGCGTTAGGGCTTTTTTGGTTTTTTTCTTTCACTCCATGCTGTGCCAATGTCCGCCTCCTCCTGCCCCACACACACACAGCTGCTGCCCCTCCGAGGGGGCAAAGGAAAGAGCTGGAGAAAAGCCCCCCCCAAAAAGACCCAATAAAGGGGGAGAAACGATGGTGGGGAGAGGATGTGGAGGAGTTCATCTCAACCCACCTCAGCCGGGCACTCAAGTGGTCTCCTTTTTGCCTGCCTCAGCATTTCTCAATTAATTTGCCCAGATCATCCCCATTTAAGGGACGGGAAGTCGAATTGCAAGGGGAGCTCAAGAACCTTTCCTGCTCCTCCTGTGGCTCAGGACCGACCCACATGGGGCCTTTCTCCAGCTCATTCCCGTATGATTTGAGCAAAAGTCTCCTAGTCCATCTTTTACAACCCTGTCAGCAGCCTATCAGGCCCTAACGCTAAGGAAAGCTTAGCACCAAAAGAGATTTTTATTATTAAAGGGAATTTTTATCATCTCCATCCATCCATCCATCCATCCACCCGCCTGCCTTTACAAGGTGCTTGTTGCTGCTACACGAGCTGCGGAGGGAAAAGCTCACAACGCGTCGAAACGCGACGTACAGCCTTCACTTCTTCACGGAAGGGGGAGAGATTTGGGTCTCATCCCTCCTCGCAAAAAGGGGCAGGGGCTCGGGGTGACAGCGGTGACAAGTGAGCAGCACCACCTGGGTGGGGGAGGATGCTCCGGCGGGAGGGAGAGGGAGAGCCTGGTCTGCAAACGCAGCATCCCTGGTCCCTGCCTGCTCCCGGGCAGAATTAACCTTCGCTACAGAGAATAACACGTGCCTCCCTCCCGCCACCCCCCCCGAAAAAGTCCTTCTGGCTCGATTCATCGCGCTCGTGATGGGCGGCGGGGTTTTATTGTGAGGCACCAGACTGCGACGGGAGGCTGGAGCTCCGAGCGCTCCATCACCTCCCTCCACAGTTGGCTGCCGGTGCTCCATCCTCACCTTCCTCCTCACCTTCCTCCCCCTCCCCTCGCGGAACCCACAAACACCCCGCCTGCTGGTCCCACACCTCTATTTTATGGGTAAATAAAGACATAAAACCCCCTCTCCCTTTCCTTTCCAGTGAGGATGCTCGGAGGATGCTGCCCTGCAGCCCCAGCCCGGAGCAGGGACACCAAAGCCCTTCCTAACCAATTACCACTTGCTCCTTCTCACACCATCATAAAACCAGGAGGGGGGACAGCCCGGCTGCTCCTCATCCCCTTCAAACCATGGGGTTTTTCTCTGGCTTTTAGCTTTCTGAGTCGCCACGGGGGGTTTGACCCTCCTTCCCCACCCTGGGGGAGGTGAAGGCAGCCCCGAGCAGGCAGGGGTCGAGCTCAGCTCCATCCCACGGCGTGGGAGCAATCAAGCAGAAAATAAAACAAGCCCAGGCATCCCTCCTGCGCCGGCGGAGGCTGTGGCAGTGCCAGCCACGGCGGAGCCATCGCTAGATGGGGACAGAGCCCCGCCGCAGCCGGGGAAGGTCCCCAGCAGCCCCACAGGGATGCTCCGGGGATGCAGCCCCCTTTTCACCCCCCGGCTCCCACTGCCAGCCTCAAAACTCCAGTGGGAAGGTGAGAAAAAAAAAAACAAAAACACAACAAAAAACCCCTTCCGAAAAACCCAGGGTGAGAGTCAAAGCCTTTTCACCAGGCATTTGCCCGCAGCATCCCCTGCCTGATGCTATTCCACTTCCCCAGCAAAGTGCTTTGCTTTATTATCGCTTTTCTAAGGTCTCCCCTTCTCAAGCAGCTATTCCTTTGAGAGGAGCTCTTGCTCTCTCCCTCCTCCCCGCTTTGTAGCAAGTTTTTCCCATGTATTGTGGGGTTGGTTTTTTTTTATTTTTTTTATTTTTTTTTTTGCAGCAAGCATATTTATCGATTTTTCACACTGGGCAAAAGCAACACGTTCTGCACCTGTGGGGATCTTCATCTGCAGGACCCACAGGGCTCCCTGCCATCCCTCATGAAACGAGAGGGAGGATTAGGGGGACAGAAAAACGCGTGACGGCTTTAAACTGTTGCTCCTGTCACCCAGCAGGACACGGGTCCGTGCAAGCACACAAAAAACAACCCTTTTATTCGTTTTCTTACTGAAAAAAAAAAAAAATACAATACCTTTTCCCAACCGAAACGATTTTCCTGCTTAAAAATCCTGCCCTACAGCTTATCCATCAAAAAAAATCACTGCAAATCACTGCTGTGGTGGGTCTGCTCAGACCGGCCCTGACCACCCTCCCCACCACCAACCACCATCCATGTCGGGGGCACCCATTTCTCCCATTTCTCGGCTCAAAATGCTCAATTCCAGCCACGGCAAAGCAAAGGGATCCTCCCCGAGCAGCAACACGGAGGGACGCTGCATCCCTTAAGGAGTATTTTGGTTCATCTTCAAGCAACAACCCTCTTGACCAACATCTGTAAAAAAAAAAACCAAACCCCCAGGGTCTAGGGAAAAAAGGATGGAGGATTAGGTCAGAGGAGGAGGGATGCACAGAGGTGTTGGGTACCAGTACCAGGGGACCCCGCGTCCCTTCCCTGTAGTTTTTTTCAAGGCTGAGGGCAGTAAATAAAAGGAAAATCACAAATCTGAGCAAGGAGGGTTCAGGCACTGAAGGAGAAGGGGTCTCCGTGCACAGGGGGCACGAAAGGGGAGGCAGAACCAGCCACAGCCCGGGGGGAAACCTGATAATTTCTTCCCCCCTCCCTGAGACTTTTAATAACCAATTAATATTTAGTCAACAAGCAGCTCTGCTAAATCCGAGGAGATGGATTTCACAGGAGGGCTATTTCATGTTAAATGAGCACTGACTCATCAGCAGCATTTACCGAGGATTATGGATTAGCCGCGTGCCCGGTATCCATCACTACAAATCCAGGGGGGAGGCGGTGCCAGCACACGGCCGTCCCGTGCCATAGGGACCTCCCGAGGGGCAGGAGGCCCTCAGAGATCCTTAGCAGGGGACATTTCCCAAACTGGAGCTGAAATGGGTCCCCCCAAAGAATGTTTACTAGGCTGAGATGCCTAAAATGTCTCTGGAGATACTCAAACCCCCACCCCCCGGACACGTTCCTGTGTCACCTGCTCTGGGTGGACCTGCTCTGGCAGGGGGTTGGAGGAGATGATCTCCAGAGGTCCCTTCCAACCCCATAGTGTTCTGTGAGATACTTGAAGTCCCCCCCAAAGATCTAACGCAGCACGGACCTGGGTTGGAGCATCACCAGGAGTGATGGAGAAGAGGAAAAACACCCTCACTCCAAATCCCCTTGAAAAACAGGGCACACAGCACCACCCCCTGCAAAAAAACAAAGCCGATTTGCAGAGGGATCCCTCCTTAAAACTTGGGTTTTACCAAGGCCTGCTTGGTCGGGCAAAGCGGAATAAAATCCAAGGTGGGTCCTAGAGGAGCCTGGGGCTGCGGCAGAGGGTGAGGGAAGCATCGCCTGGAACAACCGCTGCTTCTATGGGTGAGAAGGGATAACTCCGCTCTCCCTGGGGAATGGGATTCCACCCCAGGAGCCCCCCATCCCTTCCGCACCCCTCTCTCCAAAGCCGGGTGGGTACCACGGGCCGAGGGGCGGGCGAGCCCCGTTCTGCCGCTTATCGGCGTCGCTTCTGCTGGAGGAGGTGATTAACTCCCTGACCCGCCGAGCTTTAACGCGACCTCCGAGAATAGATAGAATCTTGTTATCTTGTAATGAGTTTTATGGCTTATTTCAGTACATTTTGGCCATGTTTCTCCAGTGATTAGGGCAATTATCAGGCTGTGCGTTTCAGGATTATGAATTATGGAGCCTCTGAAAGACTACAGAGATTTAATATCTCCCAGCGTCCCTCTGCCTCACTTCCAGCGCTTAACTCGCTCCAGACTCTTTCTGTCTGGAGCACGGGAATGATAGTCCAGCCACGGAATTACACATCAAAGCTCGGGAGGGTGATACAATTAACAACAATTAACAGCACCCGACATTTAACACCGCCTGACCCGGGGGGGGGGCGCAGGGCACAGTCACATCCCTGGGTACCACCAGCAGGGATGCAGGCGATGGATGCCCATCAGGGGGTGAGGAGCAGAGCCTGGATGTCCCAACCCTTGCGGGATTGAGTCCCAGCTCCCAGCCTTGGCCACAGGAGGGGACTTGGGGGAGGTGATTTAATCCCAAAGTGCTCTTGAGCTGGAGGCGGTGAACATCCAGCCTGCTCGACCTGACCTGTGGCTATTTCGGGGCTCACCTGGCTGGGGACACCCAGCTCTATTCGTGGCCCTCTCCCTGGGGTGGCCTGTCCCATCTGAAGCTTATTTAGAAACCTAATGCCACTGAGCAGCTTAGGGCTGGAATTAATGGCAGGGGAAGGGAGACGTTCCTCTCAGATGCGACTTGGCTTAGACCTGCTCCGAGCTGCTGTCCGAGCAAAAGGCATGGACAAGCCGGAGCCACCCAGGTGGACAACAGGGGATGTCCCTTGCTCTCCTGAGGGCCCCGAGATACGTCTCAAAGCACCTCCAGAAAAGGCATCAGCACAACTTCGTGGGAGGGGAAACTGAGGCACAACACATCCCTGTTGGGACCGAAGCTCCTCTCCCAGCCTGGAGCTTTACCATGGGGTCTCCACGCTTAAAAACCCATCTCCGGGGGGGGCTCACAGCAGGGGAAGGGGGGGCAGAGAGAGCATCAGCAGCACATTGTGCCGTTCAGGAGCCCAAGGGCGATCCCTGCCCCAAAGCCAAGCCCACACAGAGTCCAGATGCACCAAATCCGTGCTCAGCATCCCCCCCCCCGGCCCCGATGCAGGGGCTTTCGCTGCCCAAACAGCCAAGAGGCTCAAACGACATCTGGGGCTCCTGCGAGCCCCCAAAAAATCTTGCCTAAATATAAAAATAGCCTGGCTGGCCGTCCCCTGGCCGCGATGGGCACAGCAGAGGCCAGGCAGGGCCGAGTCCTTTGCCCATCCTTAATTCGGTCCAGATGGAGCCTTTTAATGATCTTGGTGCAGGCTTGGGTTTATTTTTATTTAATTAATATTTTTTTTTTATTCCCTGCTCCCTGCAAATGATCACTAGGATTTGAGGGCTGCTCGGGAAAACAGAACTGTTTCGGCTCCGCTTCCTCCTCCCCCCCCACCTTCTGCAGGGATGTGGGAACTTCTTCCGAGCAGGAAAAAAAAAAAAAAAACCCCAAAAAACCCAAAAAAACCAACCCCACCAAACCTTCAAATATTAATTTTGTGTAGAAATAAAATTAAGCCTTTGGAAATGGGCTCCCAGAAATAAAGCCATCGCTTGAGTTAATTAAGAAGCGATTCTATCAAAAGCCTGTAATAAAGGCTTGACGAGGCAGGGTACGCTTGGAGAGCCCAGGATGGGGAAGGACTTGGGCATCGTCCCGGGCAAGCGATGGGGGAAGAGCAGCACGGGGGGTCGTCCCCGACCCTCTCCCCGTCCCCTCTGCCCTGCTCCATCTCGCCCAGCTGCTCGCCTGCTGCCTCTCCTGCGCCGTTAAGCCATTTCACAAAGCAGGAGATGCAAAAAATATGCAAAACCAGGCTTCCCCCAAGGGGTGCAAGTGCCTCTGCCCTCCACGAGATGACAGATAAAATCCCCTGTTACTGGAGGAAGGTAATTTGACATAACAGCTGTTCTGACATTCTCTCCCTATGGATATTGCCGGCAATAAGAATGCAAATCAGCGCTCTTTGCACTTCTCCTGGAGAGCAACTTTCACCTGAAGAGTTGAGAGAGCTTCCAAAACGTGAACTCATTAATCCCTCCCTCCCTCCGGCGAGGCCGAGCCCGTCTGACTCCGCTCTGTCCCCAGCCACCCCCGGGAAACCAAACCTGCCGTCTGCTGACCGGAGCCGCAGGAAAATCAAGGAATTTGTCTTTATCCCGGCAGTAAAGCCACTGCTTAGCACCTCGCCTCCGTTTCCACCCTGCAAAAACCCGGGTCGAGGTGCCCGCACTGGAAAAAAGACCTGGAGCTGCAGCAGAGGGAAGGGCTGTGGGGCAGGAGGAGTTTGGGGTGACCACGGGGAGGGAGGTGGGACGCTTTCATTCACCCAGCACAACTTCTCCCATTTAAAATGAAGCCAGCCACGTACTCGCCATTCCCCGAGTCCTCCCGTCCTCTAAATCCCCCCTGAGCCCCTTGTGCAAGGGCTTGTGCTGGTGTTGGACCCTCCGGGAGGTCCAAGGACTCCACCGCCCAGGCAGAAGAGGCTCAGGAAACTCAAGTGAAGACGGTTAGTGCCCTGCTGCTTTCTGGATGGCAGCTACTAATTATCCCTTGAAATTTACAGGCTCCCGGGACGCCACGCAGATGGGTATTTAAGTTAACAACAGCCTCGGATGCTCCACCGCTCCTTCCACGGCGACACCTGGTTTTGCTCGGGCGCCGACCGACCCCCGTGGCCCTAAAGGTCTCCTACCCCCCCCAAATTCCCACCTTTGCCCAAGACCCTCCGTGCCAGACGGGAGCTTCCCCCATCCATAGGGACCTAGAGCCGTGTCCATCTCCCTCTCGCCGGCACACAGCCAGCCACCCCCCTCATCTCGCATTCCGGGGGGGGCTCCCTCCCTCCTGTTGATGATATTTTACTTTGTATAATTAAACCTTAATGAGAATAGGGACCGGAGCTTCCCTAGCGAGTAGCCTAACCTCTGAACGAGGGAGCCACTCGGATTCCTAATTAATAAATACCTATTGGTATACAAAGCGGAGAGCTGCGAGCAGGAGGGCAGCCCAGCACCTCCCCTCTGCCAACGTCCTTCAGCGCTTCCCGGGTTCAAATTCCCCAGGCAAAAGAGGAGGATTGATTCCCAGGCGGCCGCTCTAAGCCCTCAGCTACTGGATTAAAACACAGTTATCACCACTCCATTTCTTCCGTCAATCTAGAGCCTAGTTATTTATTAATTTTTTTTTTTTTATTTTTTTTTTCTTCCCCCTCCTGCAGTCGAGCATTTTGATTAATTCAAATCACATCGCTCCCAGACAAGCAACACGGCGAATTTACTATCCACTGAAAAACACTTGTTCAGGTGGACGGAGGCTCCTCCGTTCCCAAAGATCCACCATGTTCGGGAAAACCACCTCAACCTTAAACTTTCAGCTGGGGCTCCGCACGGGTGAGCCCCGGAGGAGCCAACCAGAAGCTGGGACATCCCCAACAGCCTCCCTCCGTCTCTCCCAACAAGCCCCAAAAGAAAAATGTCAAGAAAAAATGCGTGTACAACTGAGGAGCCCGCAGCCCTCCCCATCCTGGAGGAGATGCTTCAACACATCCTTTTGAATGTCTCCAGAGAAGGAGACTCCACCACCTCCCTGGGCAGCCTCTGCCAGGGCTCTGCCACCCTCACAGCAAAGAAGGTCCTCCTCATCTTTAGATGGAACTTCTTATGGTCAAGTTTGTGCCCATTTCCTCTTGTCCTGTCCCTGGGCACCACTGAAAAAAGCCCAGCCCCATCCTCCTGACACCCACTCTTTAAGTATTTCTAAGTGTTGATCAGATCCCCCTCAGTCTCAGTGAGCCCCTGGCTCACTTGGAGCAACTCAAATTAAAACTCTCAGCACCTACTTCACTATTTACTATTTTTTTAACTTGAATTAGTACAGAAGTAGCTATTTTTTTTTCAGGACAGACAAGCCCTAAGGTGTCCACTTCTCACCAACGAGGCAACAACGCCCCTACAAAACAGCAGAATTTTATAATCCCCCATCGCACCCAGGAAACCGAGGGGAACTTGCCAACATCTGGGGCAGAGCAAGGAAGAAAAATCAGGTTTCCCAACGACTGGGCCCGTCCTCACTCTCCAAACCAATGAAAACCCTAAAAACGGACACACTTAGACAGGCTTAACCCTCCATTAAATCAGTTCAGTCTCACTCGGTAATTTACTGTCGCAAGCAAAATCAATTTAAGCAAAGGTTAAACTAGTTCTGTCTGTATTAGGACTTTGCACCATTTTAAATAAATTGATTTCAAATCAATTTACCTGATTTTGTGCAACTATTCTATTACAAGCAAAGACGTCGCTGAGCTCGGGTTGAGTTTCGGGCCACCGCTTGCTGTATTTCGTTGCTGGCGCTTTCCCAAAGTATGTCAAATGCCAAATTTGGATGATAACTTTAAGTAACGATCACCGACCCCCCAGTTAACCCCGCTTTAAACAGATATTATCCCCTATAAAAGTCACGGTGCTCTTCCAAAAGGAGGTAGCCTTGCCCAAAGTTTTGTGGGCAGAACAGAGGAGAGTCCAACCTGCTTTTCTCAAGCAACCAAAGGAGAGTCAATACACACACACACAAAAAAAAAAGCTTTTCTTTTTTTGTTCCCCATTCCTGGGTACTGCCCTGCCCTCTCTTCCTCGGTGGTCCAGGCTTAGATCATGAACGGGTCCAGGCGTGGCTTCAAAGGCATCTTTAGCACGACAAGGGCTTAATAATAACCCATCTCTTCAACTTCTGCAAAGCCCTCTCAGAAACGAGGCCATGAAAGGACCCTACTGACTGCCTCAGCCCCATCATGAGGGTGGAGAAAGGAATAAAAATAGCTCGAGCACACTGCAGAGCGCCGCGAGGCAAATAAAAAAAGAAAGCCCCTTCTCTTTGTCAGGCAAAATTGACCTCTCGCCCCACGAAGAATAACCCCCCAGCAGACTGCCACAGGCTTGCAAAAAGCGGGGGACCATTTGATGTTCCCCCTCTGTGGTCTGCATAAAACGGTGAGGCAGGACCTTTTGTGTCCATCGTCTTCTCTCAGACCCCAAAACTGCCAGAGCATGAGGAGCCCAGCCACCTCCATGGGTGGAAACGGCAAGCCAAGGGGTTGCCGTGAAGTCCTAAGGAGTAGAGTGAAGGCAGGTGGGACAAGGATGGAGGTGTCACCTAGAATTGGGGCAGCAGAAATCTACTCAATGTAGAAAGACTTCCCAAAAGACCGTATTACAGAATCACAGAATGATATGGGGTCAGAAGGGACCTCTGGAGATCATCTAGTCCAACCCCCCTGCCAGAGCAGGTCCACCCAGAGCAGGTCCCACAGGAACGTGTCCAGGTGGGTTTGAATGTCTCCAGAGAAGGAGACAGATGACGTTATTCTCCCGAGCAGTCCATTCCTCCTGAGGTCTGCTAAACTCGCAGCCTCCATAACGACGTGGGGCAGGAGGTCTCGCAGGGCGATTGCATCCCTACTAAAATTTTATCACGGCTATAAAATCCCCCTGTATCAGGCTTAATTTTGTTAATTTTCAATTCCACAGGACATCCCTTGGCTCCTGAATTATAAGAGAGCAAGGAGGAGCTGCAACTGACCTCCTCTCCATCATTAGCCATCCCAGGAATGCTGAAAAACGCACTGGAGAACTTAAATATTTGGCAAACGGGACCCTGATCCCACCATCGCCTTCTTGGGCAAATAGAGGGTTAATTCATTTGCACCCAGAGCAGATACCTCGGTGATGGCTGAGAACTTCCATGCTCAGTTGCAGACCAAAGGGAATCATTTTAGGCTGTAACTGGCCGTGCCCTCAGCTCCTGAAAATCTGCAGTTGCCCATGCAAGAGACTGCAGAAGGTTTGATGCTCCCTTTCAGAGAATCACAGAATCCCATGGGGTTGGAAGGGACCTCTGGAGATCATCCAGTCCAACCCCCTGCCAGAGCAGGTCCACCCAGAGCAGGTCCCACAGGAACGTGTCCAGGTGGGGTTTGAATGTCTCCAGAGAAGGAGACTCCACCACCTCTCTGGGCAGCTTCTGCCAGGGCTCTGCCACCCTCAAAGTCAAGAAGTTCCTCCTCATGTTCAGGTGGAACTTCTTACCTTCACATTTGTGCCTAAAAAGACTCCTCGTAAGAGAGATGCTCCAGGCCCTTCATCATCTTTGTAGCCCTCTGCTGTCCCCTCTCCAGCAGTTCCCTGTCCTTCTGGAACTGGGGAGCCCAGAACTGGTCCCAGTGCTCCAGCTGGGGCCTCCCCAGGGCAGAGCAGAGGGGCAGGATGACCTCCCTCCACCTGCTGGTCACACTCTTCCTGGTGTCCCCCAGGATGCCATTGGCCTTCTTGGCCACCAGGGCCCATTGCTGGCTCCTGGGCATCCTGTTGTCCACCAGGACTCCCAGGTCTTTCTCCTTCTCTTCTCTCCAGCAGGTCACCCCCAGCCTGTCCTGGTGCAGGGTGGTTTTTTTTGCTGATGTTTTATTCTTAAATAAAGAAA
The DNA here is from genome assembly GCA_003697955.1 of Calidris pygmaea. NCBI lineage: Eukaryota > Metazoa > Chordata > Aves > Charadriiformes > Scolopacidae > Calidris > Calidris pygmaea. The sequence continues at coordinate 99,314 of QJSC01017207.1, forward strand.
ACATCAGCTTTGCTGGTGTTTTATTCTTAAATCTTACCCCCCACCCCCCCGGTGCAATTATACCTTCCCCAACCAACCACCTCCTCTTGTTTCTTCCACCGCTCCCATCCCCGGGCGCTACGACAGGAAATATTTGCAAGTTGTGTATTTTCACAGCTGACGATGCAGGGAGTGACGCGCAGAGATTGGGTTTTATTTCCCAGCTCTCCAGGAAGGAGAAGAAAAAGGAGCGGAGGGGAGGGGATCTGTGGGTTCGGAGGAGGGGGCTGAGGAGAGGACAAGGTTGGAAATTTCCTCCTGGCAGCCCTTTTCAGGAAGAGTTATTAGAATTTATTTTCAATTATACACAAGAATAAGCCGTCTGCAGTATAGTTAACTTTCAATTTCAACCAATTTTCGACGCATTCAATCATAGATGCCTCAGTGATTAAGAATCTATGTTGCAAAACAATTCCCACTTTGCAACAATGCAATCAAACAGATCTACAACTCATAACCCATTATCCAAGAGTTTCTCAGCTCATTGGTGAAGTGAAATAGGATTTACCAAGCATCCCCGTTTTACCCGGTGAGCCCTCCCCACCCCCCCCGAGCTTGTTTGCAAACAGATCTGCGACAAAAAAACAACCCACACCGGGGGGTTTGGGGGGGTCGTTTGTGCTGCTTTTCCTCCCTCTCTCTAGATGAGAAGGATGAAGGGTGGGATGCAGCAGATTTAAGGTTTGCAGTGTTGGGGGGCTCGGAGCTGCCCCCCCGCAGCAGAGAAGCATGGGAGGGTGGTGGGGGGACCAGAGGGGTGACTTTTCCAGGGAGGGCTTTGGGATGGGGGCTAAAGGATGCCTCTGGTCTCTGCAGCCCCAAGCAGCATCGGGTAAATTCCTCCTCTGTATGGCGAGCACGCCACGGGGGCAGCGACTTCAAAAACAAGATGCTTCCTCTCCTGGGACCATTTTAAGTAGATAAATAGGAGTCGGAGAAGCACGGACATCCCCCCTTTACAACTCTCATGGAGCAAAGCAACCAATTATTCCTGCTCCTGGAGATGTTAACGTGCCCATCTCCTATTCAGCCCACGACTATCCAGCCCAGCTCAAAGGGTCCTCCACAAACGGCCACCGGGAAGGGCCAGGTCACAATTTCAAGGTGAAGACGTTGGGCCGGAAGGGCTCAGGGTGATCGGAGAGGAGGAGGAGGAGGAGGAGGACTTCAAAGCTCACTGAGCCTGGAGGACAGGCAATAAAGCACCCAGAAAGCCTGCTGAAGGAAATGGCTTTGCTGGGCAAAGTGTCATTTTGTCAAGAACCCAGCTTCTCCCTGGGAACGAGGCGATTTTGAGTAAAAACCATCAGAAAAGAAAAAAAAAAAAAAACAAAACTAAAACCATGAGGGAGCAGGTGTTTGAATGACACAGGAGGAAAGGCAAAGTGGAAGCGCCACAGAGCAACCTCAGCCCGGCTCCCTGCGCTCCCAAAATTACACCCTCCGGAAAGTGCGCTGAAGACCCCAAATCCCCCCGTTTTGCCCCGATTTGGGACAGTGGGCACTGATGGGGTCCATGAAAAGAGCCAGATGTCCCCGCTAAGGGACAGCCCTGGCAGAAGACGGGCTCCCGAGGGATCACACCCACCCCCCCCCCCCTTGTACCGACTCCTCTCTCTCTTTGATGCCGACAAATAACAATTTCAAACTGGGGGAAAGACACCTGGGAGAGCCGAGGCACTTGTGCTACAAGATAATTAGAGATTATTATAATCGAAATTTCATTGCCACATCAAACTGTGTCTTTTAGCATTAATTAATCTCCTCTCCCAGCCTCTGAGCGCGCTCGGCTCCCGCGCTGTAGGACGGCAGCTTGTCAAACACACCAAAGCCTTGCATCTCATTACCTTATCAGAGGGGGCGAGCGGGGAGCCGGGGAGCGGCAAGACGCATCCCCCGGCACGGCCAGGGACGTGAGGACATCGGCAGAGCCCCTTCCCTGCCTTCGCCAACTTGTCCAACAAGGCACACGAGGGATCTTCCCCCCCCCCCGCCCTTTCCTCGCTGCTCCCCCTCTTCCTCCACCTCTCGCTCCCTCCCTCCCTCCCCGGGAAAAGCAAGCCTGGAAAAGATGCTGCTTCCTCGCCGGGAGCTCGTCCCCCTCCGCTCCACGACCTCGAATAAATCCTAGAAATTTGAACTGCAGGGAGCGGGGTGCTCACGCCTCGCCTTCCCAAGCGGTTTGGGCTCTGAAGAGGTGACGCGATTACGCTGTTATCCCACTTAGGTCCTAAAATTTCACCTTCAGCATCCCAGTACCAGCCTGATGCATGGCACCTTCCTCATAGAATCATAGAATCATTGAGGTTGGAAGAGACCCTTGGGATCATCGAGTCCAACCATCTACCCTACTCTACAAAGTCCTCCCCTACACCATATCCCTCAGTACCGCATCTAAACGTCCCTTAAACACATCCAGGGATGGTGACTCAACCCCCTCCCTGGGCAGCCTATTCCAATGCCCGACCACTCTTTCAGTGAAAAATTCCTTCCTAATGTTCCATCTAAACCTACCCTGATGGAGCTTGAGGGAGCTCCATGGGAAGGTTGTGGGGAAGGTGGGAGGCTAAATCCAGTTTTCTACCTGAGGTTCACAGCATCTCCTGGGTAAGACCAGGCACGAAGGACCAGCTACAAGGTGGGAAGCTGGAACCCAGCTTGAGACACCTTAAGGAGACCTATTTCAAAAGCTCTCAGCACCTCCGGGGCCAAAAAACCCCAACCTTCAAGGGGGGAAACCTCAGTTCAGGAGCTTGGTACCATGAACCTGGCACACCCTGCATCGCTTTTAACGGTGGCAGAAGAAACTGGGCACCCTCAGCACCCCCCCAGCATCTGGCCGGGGCCGGCTGCAAGGACTGTGTATATATTGGTGATACGCATGAGATGCTGTATGTTCTAGTCATTGATTCTCCACCGCTTTCATACCTCATCTGAAAATAAATATCCTCTCCCTTGTCTCCACCTCTCCACTCCCCCTTTTCCCCGTTATTGGCTTTGTGACGGAAGGCTTTAATTTATTCCCCCTGCCATAGCTTTGTGCCGCTGTTTTCTTGCAATTTACACCATATATTACCCACCGTCTTGTGTCATTTAACTCCAGAAAGCGCCCTGAGATACAGTTTGCTTGAAGGATGCTGGAGCCATTAATCCTGATTCCACGGCCCACTGCCAGCGCACACACAACCCTCCTGGGCTCCTGCCCTTTTCCAGCACCGATACCCGCCGCCTGCCCCCAAATTTAACACCAAAAAGAGTAAAATCAAGCCCCCTCCCGACCACGCGTGGTTTTCTCCCCTTCTCCTTAACACCCAGGCTCGTGGGTGTAAATGGTACCAGCTCCAGGAGAGTACGGTGGGGTCACGGCGAGCAGAAACCAGTCTGAGAAGAAGAGCTACCAGTCCCCCCCCTTCGTCCCCGAAAATGGGACAAGGAGAAGATGAGAAACTCATCAGCTACGGCAGAACCTCTCCTCTGAGCCACCAAGCACCACGCTGCCTGGAAATCGCTCACCAGAGGGAGAGCTTTGATGAAAAATAGAAAGGGAAAAGAAAAAAGCAAAAAAAAAAAAAAAATCTAATGAAATGAAAAAAACGTCGTTGATTTTATTTATTTATCGGAATATTTCCATATGGGGAGAGGAGGACGGGCATGGTTATTCATTGTATTCTGCACGGCGGGCTCCGCAGGGGAACGCTGCCGTCGCTCTCGCGTCCCCGCGCCGCCTGACACGTCGTTAGGCTGTGCTTAATTGCGCTCAGGATGGAGAGAGGAGACGAGCCCCCACTTCAAAGAGCTGGAAACTCCACACAAAACCCTCCCCGCTTCGGCAGAGCCCGGCCACCCAGGGGCTCCAGTGGCAGGGAACCAGTCACTTAACTGGAAGGGGTATCCGAAGTTGGAAAAGGGGAACGAGATCCCTGTCCCACCTCGGGCCTATTTCACAGCCAGCAAGTGCTGTCTTGATTTAAAACCACCTCCCTTTTCAGCATCACTGACACAACAGCCATCTACAGCCCTCCTACGGCATGCTCCATATGGAGAGCTCCCTGGGAAGCAGATGTCCACATTCTTATTTCACCCATGGGGAAACTGAGGCACGTGGGCTACAAACCGGCCTTTCCCTCACCCGAGGCTGTTCCGGAGGAGATGGTGCATTTCAATAATCCCTCCTTTCCGCTGCAGGCACGGTCATTTTAACAGCTTTCCTACTGTAAGAGGTGACGGAGCAGCAAGACCTGGACAGGCTGGAGAGCTGGGCAGAGAGGAACCTGATGAACTTCAACAAGAACAAGTGCAGGGTGCTGCACCTGGGGAGGAATAACCCCCTGCACCAGGACAGGTTGGGGCTGAGCTGCTGGAGAGCAGCTCTGAGGACAAAGACCCAGGAGTCCTGGTGGACAACAGGATGCCCAGGAGCCAGCAATGGGCCCTGGTGGCCAACAAGGCCAAGGGCATCCTGGGGGGCATCAGGAAGAGGGTGACCAGCAGGTGGAGGGAGGTCATCCTGCCCCTCTGCTCTGCCCTGGGGAGGCCCCAGCTGGAGCACTGGGACCAGTTGTGGGCTCCCCAGTTCCAGAAGGACAGGGAACTGCTGGAGAGGGGACAGCAGAGGGCTACCAAGATGATGAGGGGCCTGGAGCATCTCCCTTACGAGGAGAGGCTGAGGGACTTGGGTCTTTTTAGTCTGGAGAAGAAAAGACTCAGGGGGGATCTAATCAACACCTCTAAATACTTGAAGGGTGGGTGTCAGGAGGATGGGGCCAGGCTTTTTTCAGTGGTGCCCAGGGACAGGACAAGAGGGAATGGGCACAAACTTGAATATAAGAAGTTCCACCTAAAGATGAGGAGGACCTTCTTTGCTGTGAGGGTGGCAGAGCCCTGGCAGAGGCTGCCCAGGGAGGTGGTGGAGTCTCCTTCTCTGGAGACATTCAAACCCCCCCTGGACACGTTCCTGTGGGACCTGCTCTGGGTAGGACCTGCTTTGGCAGGGGGTTGGAGAAGATGATCTCCAGAGGTCCCTTCCGACCCCACGGCATTCTGTTTGCAGGGAGAGGGGATATCTTTCATTAGGGCAGTGGGAAAAATCAGCTTTTGCGCCGAAATGCCAGATCTGATCCAGCTCTGATAAAGGGACGCTGCGTTTGTCCACCTTCTCTGGCTGCCTAATAAAAACTCACTCCTCCAGCCCATTTCCCTGCTAACTCACTTCTTTTTAAAGCGGGGGGAGCAGCAAACAGCTGCCTCCCCCCCCCCCCCCTTTCTCCTGTATCCATGCTCTACCAACAGTTGAGAAAGCACAAAAAAACCCTTGGGATTTGCAAATATTTCCCTGATTTCCCAGCGGCCCAGAGAGACCTCACCAGCAAGAAGCTGTTCCAAGCCCATGACCTGAAATTACTACTTGGATTCCAGCAAAACGCTCATGAGTCGCTTATTTTATCTTTTTTTTTTATTATTTTTTTGTGGAGGGGGTGGGATTAGTTTTCCCAATCTCCCCCACCCAGCCCCCAAGGAGAAAAACCATTGAGCCTGACGCAACAGGCACTTTATTTCCATTATGGAAGCCCAAATAACGGCCCACACGCAGCCCCGCTCCCCGAATGAGGAGGAAGAAGGTTGGGTTTGCGGTTTGGGTTTGGGTTGGTTTTTTTTAATTTAATAAAAATTATAAGAAAACCAAACCCAAACCTATAATTTAAAGGCCAAAGCACTAACGAGTGCACAAGGGCAAGAGGCGACAAATGCCTCGGTGAAAAATACAAAATTACCATTTTAATGGCTGAGTGTTGACTCCCTGGCTCTCCCCGGGGAGGCCTGTTTGATTTCGTTAGCTTGTTAGCACAAGGATTTGACACAAGCGATTAATGCTGAGTTCATTAAGAGGAGGGGGCAGGGGGCGGGGGGGGGGAGAGCCTTTTCTTCTGGCTTCAGCACGGGGAGAAGGGAAGGTGGAGGAAGGCAGGGACCTTCTCCTCTCAGAGAGAAGGAGCCGGCTGCCCCCTGAGGACGCAGAGGACAGAAGCAGCTCATCACACCAGTGCCCAACCCAACGGCATCAGTCCCTGAACCGCAGTGGCATTGGGATGCTGCACGTTTTAGGGGTTCAGGCTTCAATCTCTGGCCCCCATCCTCCCCCCAAAGCAAGAAATTGCCTTTCTTATCCCCCCTCAGCATCACAACCGTGATCCCTCAGCCGGAAAATCATCACCCACCGCCGTTTGCCAGCAAGATCCCAGCTCTGCGGCGGGGAGGAACCCAGGCAGAGCCCCGGGAAGCGCTGACTTTGCCCACGGGGCACCCGGAGCATCGCTGGCAGAAGCCACCGCTGGGGACCAGAGCCCCCAAGCCACAAGGACACGGCGGCAGGGCAAGGCTGTGCCATCCCCGACCCGCCTCTGCCAGAGGGATGCTCCGAGGCTGGGCTGCATCCAGCCCCCTCTTCCCACAGCTGCCGTCCCCAGCCGTGAGCATCTGTCCCAAGGGGAAAACTCATCAGCCCTTAGAAGGGATGCAGAGCGGTGCCATCCCGAGCCAGATCCCGCGGCAAACCCCGTGCCACCATCCAGCCGGGCTCGGGGAATAGCTCACTTCAAGGTCACCTCCTGCCTCCTCTCCCAGCTTTGGGATCTCCCCGTCATCCGTGACACCTCTCTTCCCACCCAGCTCCGGGTTTCCCTCCCAGTGCAACCTCCCGTTGGAAGATTTCCGCGCCTTTGGAGAGAAAAGAGGGGTGAAACCCCCTTTCCAGGGGGCACACGGGATGCTCGGAGGAGCCAGGGCTGCCTGGCCTGAGCCAGAAGCGCCCCGCAGCCCAACTGCCCTGCTTTCCCATAGCCGGCACTTCAGCTAAAGCCCCTGCTCAGCAAGATCAGCTTGTTTGGTGTGGTTGATTTTCTGTTGAGGAAGCACAAGCAGAGGTGGAAGGTTAAGTCCACTCAGCTGCTCTTTGCAGCCTCGCCGGCCGCTCTGGCAGATGAGTTCCTGCACAGCGGGCGGCTTTGAGCAATGACTGCAGCCGGTCCCCGTCCTCTCCCCGAGCCAAGCACCAGGCTCTCCATCCGCAGGTGCATCTCCGTCTGCATCTCCATCCCCTTCCCCATCGCCGATGCCCCCCCAATTTAACCAAGAGATGGGGGGGTGGAACGCATTCGCTACCCAGCACAGCTCTGCCACGGCAAAGCGGAGAAGGGAGAGAAGAGATTGCAGGGTTGGGGTTTTTTTGTTGTGTTTTTTTTTTTTTTGTATTTTCTTCTTTTAAAAATAAAGCCCTGCCTCTTTTCCTTTGGCTCCTTCCCCCTTAATCTTCTCTCCCCCAGCCTTTCTGCTCCGCGCAGCTCCCCAAGCAGGGGGCTGCCTTTTCATAGCCCGTCACCTGGGGCTAAGAGCTGTAAAGATGCTTCTTGGTCACAGCTGTACCCTGCCACATCAGCTCGAGTCACCGGGCCATTACTAAACTAATACCAGCTTCTCCTGGATTATTTTTCCCCCCGTCCCCTCCCCTGCTTTCCCCAGACGCCGATAGATCTCGCCGGGTCCTCAGAGTGGGGGGGCTGAAGATGTCACCGGCTACAGGGGTTCTCAGACCTCTCTCCTAGGTGGGAAGGCTTGCATTTCAGACAGTATTTTGGACAGGCAATTAGCTTTTGTGCTGCACTTTGCATTTTGCAGCACGAAATGGGGATGCTCGCAGAGCCGGGATGTGCCAGCAGCCCACTCACCTCCCAGTTTGCAACGCCCTCCCACTGGGGAAAGCTCCATCTCCTCCTCCAGCCTGAGACAGGATGGTGAAATGGGCAGGTTTAATGCTAAAACCACCCCTCACCTCGTCCCCGGGGACAAACCAGCTCCCCGGGGAAGGCAGGCAGGAGTGAGGGTCTGGCAGAGCTGCCACAACCCCATTTCGAATGGGAAAAGCCACCATGGGAAGGGACAAGTGGCACCAAACACGCCGGGGATGCAACTCGGGAGCCCCAGCGGTGCTGGGAGAACTGGGAGAAGTGGGAGAAGAAGCACTGGTGCCCACGCCGGGGTGTTGACTGCGGCAGGATGGGCAGAGATGCCCAAACACTCCTTTCAGCCCCATCTCTGCACAAAACCCATGGACAAAGCCCATCCAACAAGCTCTCCTCGTCACAAAGCTCACCAGCAGCTCAGTTTAGGGGGCGAACTGGGGGCCAACCGGTACCCCAAGGTAGATTTGGGCTGGCACGCAGGAAAAAAACAACAAAAAAACCACCCTTCTGATGACAAACCGCATCAAGCACCGCGACGCCAATTAGCTGCTAAGCTAATTGTCTCGGGGCTAAGACGAGGCGAGCCCCCCCATCCCTGCCAGACAGAAGATGCCAAGGGACCGTGTACTGAAAAGGTTTGGCCTCCTTAGCATCTCTCCGAAGTAATTCCACTTGTAACTCATAAAGCTTCCCCCAGCCGGGCTCGCCAGCTCCTGGATGAGACAGACATTTGTATGAGGCACACAAAGCCATTTAGCTGTTCAAGAGCTATCAGCACTCACATGCCAGGCTGAAGCGGGACAGATTCCGCCGTATTCAGGGCATCAAAGGGGGATTATCCGGGAAACGATAACAGATTTTAATTTAGATCGGCCCCAAGATGGGTACCGGGGGCTGAGGGAAGGGAGAGCTGGAGACAGGGCTGTAAGAATGAGGCTGGGGAGGGGAAAAAAAAAAAAAAAAAAAAAAGGAAAAATAAATAAAAGAGGAGAGATAGCCGATGGCAAGAAGTTGTGTCCAGCCGTTTGCCATGCGGACCACGGAGCCTGGCACACACGGCCGCCGGCCCCCTCGCTCCTTCCTTCCCCACCTAATCCCCCTCCATCCTTCGCAATTCCAGGGGGGACACTGAGCTGCAGCCCCCACCATCGCTACCAAATATTGCCTTTTTTTTTTTTTTT